>JAOPHQ010003483.1:0-50000 GCA_030340625.1 Merluccius polli | reverse complement strand
TTGGGGACGTAGCCGTCGGCTCCGGTGCAGAGGAACACCTTCTCGATGCTGCAGGAGAACGAGTCGCCCAGGTTCTGGACGGGGTCCACCATCACGCGGCCGTAGATGGACGAGCCTGCATCGAATGAATGGGGATGGGCGGAGAGAGAGAGAGAGAGATTAGCTGAAGTTTAGTGGGAGATGGAGGGAAGATTCACTTATCCACTTTTTCTCGCTGACAGCCAATCACAGTGCAGTGGTTCTCATTAGCTATTAATTAGGTTCACCTGTACCCTGCACTGCCTATAAATAAGGGGCACGCGTGGGTTTTGGTCTCTCGCTTGGTCTTGGCCTTTTACTGACCACACTCAGTTCAGAAAAAAAGGTTTTGCCGGTGCTTCTTTGGATGCGTTTGAACAGTCTAGATCACCGTTGGCCCCCCCCAAACAGCGGCGCTTCAACCAGGAACTTGGCTGCTGTGAGTGACCTGATTTGTATTCTTTCTTGAGCTGAGTGGAAACGTTTGAATCTGTTTTGGGCTGTTGGCTTCAGGTGGTGTGTGTGTGTGGTGGTGTGTACACTGGTTGACTGGTTGACTGACTTGACTCTGGGGGGGCCCCCTGTGGCCCCCCCAGTGCCAATGACTTAATTGGGGAAATGTATGCTCTAGTAATCGTGTTAACAACATGGTGCAACTATGGTGAAAGAATGGCATTAAGGGGAAACTGGTAACTGAGAACTTCATAAAGCAGAAACGGGAACGTTGGTCCACCGCTTGTCTAGTGCGGTGATGCTCTTTAATCATATTGATGTGGTCTCAAGTCAAAGTACTAGATGCAATGACCTGAGGTCAAACCTAGATGGTGCTGTCACCACATGTTTAGGCATTTAAATGTGGTCACTGTATTACAAATCCTCTCCTTCCAGTTGTTGTTGTTTCAACACTGCGGTCATGATCTCCATGGCGGAGCATGAGGACCGAACAGAGTGGCTCTCTACCGAACCGGTGACCGACCACTTGTTGCGTTAAAAATAAAACCTGACTTCAGGTTATCATTTTGGCTTCATAATGAAAGCTCGGTAGAAGTTAGAGTTGGCTGCAACGTTTATGAGTTTCAGTTGGGTAATTGCATTTTCAAGGGCTATGGGTTAAAGTGATATTTGTGATGGGAGAGTTGTGACATTTTTAGCATCTCTAGCGTGCCCTTGGATATTGATGTGTGCCAAGGCACTGTCTTTTAAACGTGTGTGTGTGGTTAAACAGGTTGTATACATTTCTGTGGCTTTTATCCTTATAGGCGTGAATGGGACCTTGAATGTGATCTTAATCAGAAGCAGACTGTTTTCTAGAGTAGACCATGAATCCAGTCCTCGGTGTCATTACCGTCTGAGAAGGCGGCGTCGGTGCCCTCGCCGAAGCCCATGGAGCCGTCGGACAGCCACAGCTCCTGCTTGGACAGCAGGAACATCTGTGTGTTGAGGCTGAACTCTGCCGCCACGGGGTCGCTCACCTGGAGTGGAACAAGGGGGTTGCAATAAGCGGCCATGTTGGAAGTACGCAACGCTGCACATAATCTACAATAGTTAAACTTTTGATGAAACTATTCAGTCAACCCCAGAATCGGATTGGCCAGTTGTAGCTGCGCTATTGAAGTGGTTGACTGTCTTACATTGGTCAAGAGTACTAGGACCTATTGACGTGATTGGTTGTATCGATAGGGACGGAGAGCGACTGACCTGTTGGAAGCGTATGTCCATGTCGAAGGTGATGGGCTCCCTGGGGTGACAGACTGGAGGGATGCTGAACTCCCCGTTGGGAGAGGCGCTGCAGGGGATCATCTTCACTGTGTAGGTGCCAGAGTAGTCCCGCACCTAGAGGTCACACACACACACACACACACGCAGACAGGTGCAGTTATTTTCAGGAAAGTTCTTCCCTCTGAACGTAATGATTCACAGGTAATTGCAGTATGTTTCTTACTCTGAAAAATGTTTTGTCATATAAATATTTGTATACATTGATCTTAATTGTTACTTCTGGTAATGAATATTTCCAATGTCAATAAAGCTCTTTAATTTGACTTGAATAATGACCAGCTTACCCAGTGGACTGTACCAACTGGTAGGCTGCTCTAGCTATCAAAAATCTGGTTGGACACTCCCATGTGTGATGTCACGAGAGGGTAGATGTAATGGTTAATCAACATCACACCTGGTGGTAATGGAGGGGACCTTTTAACTGTTCCTTCTCACATGCTTTGGCCATGGTAGTGACTATTTCCCATGCCAATAAAGCCATTTCATTTGAATACTCTGTGTTAATGGTTTAAATTGAATACTGTGTGTTAACGAAGCCGGGCTGAAACTCACAGCAAAGTCAGAGATGAAGCTCCACTGCTGCATGGGCTGGTTGTAGGTTGGCTCGGTTCTGACCAGCGCCAGGGTGAAGGTCAGCCCAGGGTGGTCCGCACACATCACCATGGAGGACAGACTGGTGCCTGGAAGTACGCGCACACACCATTTTTTTTTTGTTTGAGATCTTTCCAAAGAGTTGCTCCCATTTTGTAGTGTGAATAATGGTATCAAACACAGCTCCTTGATATCAAAGCCCAGACATGTGTGTCATCTGATCACAGATCACCAACCACAGGTGACCAATCACAGTGTACCAAGGTCTCTGTACCTGGATGAGACATGACAAACTGTCCCCTGTAGCGAGCCTCGGTCTTGAAGTTGACCACCAGACGTCCCTCCTCGTTGATCCTCATGCTGGTGGGGTACATGGCTCCTGCAAGAGCAACCGCACATGTCAGATTCAAGAACTTTATTTGTCGCACAGGATGTACAGTGAAATTAAAGGGCGATGCTTTAGGTTTTTGTGCAAAAACAGCAACAGTATTTACAATAAAAGGAAGTGATAGTGTGTGTGTGTGTGTGTGTGTGTGTGTGTGTGTGTGTGTGTGTGTGTGTGTGTGTGTGTGTGTGTGTGTGTGTGTGTGTGTGTGTGTGTGTGTGTGTGTGTGTGTGTGTGTGTGTGTGTGTGTGTGTGTGTGTGTGTGTGTGTGTGTGTGTGTTGGGGGCCCTCTTATTTACTGTTAAACACCAAGGTCATGCAGTGGTACGTGTTGACCCGTAGCTGCCAGCAGGGGGCAGCGTTAGACTGAGACAGTGGCAGCATGGTGCAGTGTGTTTGTTAGAATATAGAGGATTTAGGTGTGTGTGCTGTTACCTACGTCACTCAGAGAAAAGGTGGTCTATTAATATGGACATATTATTGATAGACATAGCTATATTAATCCCTGAGGGGAAATGATAAGGCATTACAGCAGCTCAAATACACATGAATAATAGTAATTATTAGTAACTGACTGAATAATAACAATAGTAACTGACAATATATAAGTTAACTGACCAAGGTCAGGGAAAGTATTGGGTACATTAAATGGATATGACATTGTTCAAAAAACGTGTTAAGCACCACCACTGTCCTAAAAGACAAAATGGTGAAGAGCAACCAGTGAATGGACGGCGACGGCGACACGTACCCTGGAGCTCAGCCTCCGGGGGGCTGCCGATGCCGTCCTGCCACAGGATGGCGGTGTCATACACGAAGGTGAGCTTGAGTTCAGACTGCAGGTCAAAGTGCTGCCAGCCTCCCACGGCCACCGGGGAGTGGAAGACGTAGGACACGTACAGGGGCACGCGCAGCGTCACGTAGGACTGCACCAGGTTCAGCACCTGAGCGGGGAGGACAGCGATGGTGTAAGACAGCGGTTTGCAAGAGGGGACGGACGGTGTGGAGCATACTCAGGAACAGCCCTTATGTCATGGAGAGTCTTTTAGAGCAGAGTTTTCAACCTGTGGGTCGCGGGTCATAAATGGCTCGCAGCGTGGGAGGAAGGGGGTCATGGGATGGCCACAATAAACACTTGAATACAAATGTTGTTTGAAATATATGTGGGAATGCCTCCATGCCTTGTCTCTTTCATTTGATAAGCAGCATGCTTAAAGAGAAAGGTCATTATCTCACTTTTTTTAGACATGCTAATGACAATGTATCAATTATTTTACCGCACAAAATATCTGGGCCGAAAGACACAGAGAGAGGACTTCTGGGTGACAATGAAAATTGTGTTTTGTAACGCAGAAAGTTCAAGCTCTGTCACACTATGTAGGATCACAGCCTACAAACATAAAAATAAACGTGGCTGTTATTTTCTTTAAAATTGAAATCGAGGCAAATATCAAGTTTGTCTGAGACTCGTCCAGCGATCTCACAGTATTAACGACACCCCCCCCCCTAGTGGCGCAGGTTTTGAATGCGTTCTCTGTGCTGCTATCCCCTGGTGAAACCCCTCACCTGTCCGTCGGTGCCGATGGAGCCGCCGCAGTCCTTCAGCAGCTCCGACATGTCGTAGTAGCTGGTGAACTCCCAGAGGCACGCCTCCAGGTTGAGGTTGCGGTAGAAGCGCAGGGAGTTGGCGGAGCGCATGCCGCCGCTGTACTGGTACGGCGACGTCTCGCCGATGATCTCGGGGTTCTTGGTGGCGTCGGTGATGAAGCCGTGGCCCGTCTGGATCTCGTTGAAGTCCAGCAGGTTGGAGCAGCGGTGGTTGCCCACGCGCGTGCCGTCGGGGCTCAGGGTCAGCTCGAAGTTGGACAGGGGCCTGGTGGAGATCACCGGCAGCATGCCTGGTGGGAGACGAGGGAAGGAAGGAAGGAAGAACGTCCATTGGTTCAAGGGCGCAATCAAGCTGTCGACCGATTGACTTCTGTGAAGCCAATCAGACTCAGATGGTTGAGGTCCTGGAACATGGAGATGTACTAGCTGGGTTTAGGTGTGAGGACAGCGAGAAGCGACTGTTTCGTTCGAAAACTACAATGCTCCTGAAGAGATGAGCGTACATGCTGCATAGCATCAGGAATATCCGAACTGGAGAGCATTTCGTCATTGAACGAAGAGCAAAGAACGGCGCTGTAATGTAACATGTAAAGGGGTGAAGGTGCTCTGGGCTCACCGTCCATGTGGGGCATGTTGACGGTCAGTTTGATGAGGTTGGGGAAGTCGGGGTCATCGGGGCCCGTGTATCGGATCTTGGCCGAGAAGGGTTCGGCTCCCACGGTGCCGGGGACGCGAGGCTGACACATGCCTATATGAGAGAGGACATAACTCATGTAAACCATATGGTGAACTAAACAATATATCTCTATATCTTTTATATGTTTCTTGTGTGTTGCCAGGGGTTGGCGCATCCGGCTAGGATTGGCGAGATTTCTTTAGGGGTGGAAATACTGTGAAGGGCCGCGAACACAGCTATTCTTGAGTTGTGAAAATAAAACTAAATGAACAATTTTACAAAAAGTCAAAAATCACTAAAGTGCTTTTGAAGTTCATTTCAAATGAATGTGTGCACAAGGGATACGATTCGGTTAACTTATTCATCCCAGATGGAAAATGTGGGCTTTGTCGAAGCAGCTGCATTAAAAAAGAAATTAAAATAAGAAAATCCAAATAAGATAAAATAAATCATATTAAATAAAACTATAATGCGCCTGCAAATCTCCTACACTCATATCCTCCTCCTCCTCCTCCTCCTCCTCCTCCTCCTCCTCCTCCTCCTCCTCCTCCTCCCACTCACCCTCCTCTTTGCTGAGCACGACGATGGGGCTGGACAGCTCCAGACCAGCGTCTCCGTTGGCGTTGAAGGCCCGGGCGGCGCACTGCACCCTGGAGCCCGCCTGGAAGTAGATGGAGTCCAGCGTGATGGACTTGGTGTTGGTGAAGAAGGTGTTGGTGTCCACCTCCCTCATGGGGCTGGTGACGCCGTCCGAGCCGGTGGGGGCGCTCACCATCCAGCGGTACTGGGTCAGCGTGTCGTTGATGTGCTCCGCGGTGCAGATGGAGCCCGTCTTGTCGAAGTCGTGGTACTTGGGGTTGCAGGCCTGGAAACAGGGACATATAGAGATGTGTCTTTGAGATAGCTTATGAAAAAGCGCTCAATAAGTCCAATTATTATTATTATTATTATTATTATTATTATTATTATTTTATTTTATTTTGATTTGATTTTGATTTTTTTCTTCTTTTTTATATTATGTGTGGAATGGAAATTAATGGCTTTTAGCGGAGGTATTTTATTTTGAAAAGACAGAAAAAAAAACATGAGACCTGGCAGGAATAACACAAGCATGCACAATGGCCCAACAATGGGGGCTAAGTAAGCCATTGAAACATGAATTGACATTGAAACCTTAGGTTCAATTCATGGGCTTCTTTCTAAAGATTAAGGTTTGGCATATTCTCTGCGACCCCCCCCCCCCCCCACTTATGGCTCATAAGTGTGTGTGTGGGGGGGGGGGGGGCAGTTGAGAACCACTGTGCTCAATAACAGATAGTAATTTCACACAGGTGTCAAATTCATTATTTTATTTTCTCGATGGCCGCTCACCGTGACACACACGACCGGGTAGCCGGTGGGAGGGCGGGGCTTGTCCTTGGTGCGGGCCGTGTCGTCGTACATGAGCAGCGAGACCACCTGGGGCACGGCGGGGAAGGTCACGTCCGCCACGCTGTCCATCTCCTCGATGTACACGATGGCCTTGTTCATCTGGCGGCGAGAGGAGAGAGGAGAGGAGATATGAGAGATCTGCTCTTTCAGATCCGTTATCCACTTACTGAACAATGCTGACCTTTTTTAATGAAACATAGACTCTGTATGTTCCCACCAATGCTAAGACCCACACTCTGTATTATACAGTGTGGGTCTTAGCCTTTGGTGGGGACACAAACAGCGTCTGGAGGGATTGTATTATCAATTCGGGACGATTCAAGTCTATGCTCACTATTAGCAGGGACACATCCTTACCCTTCCCTACCCAAACGTACACCGATGAGAGTCATGCAGATCCATAATGAATCTGGAGACCAGATCAGTCGTTTTAATTCTTCACAGTGATCACCTATCAGGACTCATCTTCGGACTCATATCTTCCACACTGCTCCACACCGACATACTGTCCTTTTTGCCTTAGCTGGTTGGTCAGTGTTGAGTGTTGGGTACAGTGTGTATATGTACGTGTTGAGGGCACAGTGTGTGTGTGTGTGTGTGTGTGTGTGTGTGAGGGCAGAATGCTGTGTAGTTCTGTTTATAGGTCCATCTATGGAGGCTACATTCCTGGGCAGCATCTCATTCCAGGGGGAAAAGCTTTTTATAAGGCCCTGATTGGACCACGCTGACAGCCCCGGCAGCTGCAGCGCCGCGGCTATTTTAACCGCGGCCGATGGGCCGCGGACGCATGCGCACGCGTGCAGCTATGCGGCACATATGTGTGCACGCAGGGGGTATTTTTATGGTGTTTATTTGTGTGTGTCCGAGTGTGTGTGTGTGTCTATGTGTGTCCGAGTGTGTGTGTGTGTGTGTGTGTGTGTGTGTGTGTGTGTGTGTGTGTGTGTGTGTGTGTGTGTGTGTGTGTGTGCGCACGCGTGTGTCTATTAATCTCACCTGTAGCTCCGCCACCATGTTCTCGTCCGGCTTCATGTGCACGACGAAGGCCTCTCTCATCTCCCGCTGGCCGTCGTATAAAATGTCAATCTCCACAAAGTGCTCCTTGTCGCCCTCCTTGAACTCCACGTCTTAAAACGAAAACACACACACACACACAGTACAGCCATGATGACCTTTTCTCATAAACACATTCCACCTTCGCCACCCCACGAGGTAGATAACATATTCACACAGACCACTCGGTATGCTGTGTTCACACGTTGCTACATATCCCCCCATGCATTGTATTCCCTCCTTTGGCACCCTATAAACTTCAGCCTCCCCCGATAGTCCCAAGTGAAGTCTCTCTCTCTCTCTCTCTCTCTCTCACCCTGGGACAGAGGGTTGTAGTCCTCTCCGGACGTGGCCGAGCCGTCCTTGGTGTGCACCCTCACCACCGACACCTTGGAGGTGTCCCCCAGGCGCAGGATGGGGATCTTCACCCTGGCCATCTGACCTTTGACCTGGGGCTCGCGCACGCTGTACTTGATCTCGGAGAAGCGGATGATGGGCTCTGAGGAGGAGAGAGAGAGGGAGAGAGAGAGACAGAGAGAGAATATGTTGTTGTTGTTGTTGGAGGAGTAGGGTTAAGGGTCTCGTCTGAAGTTCAAGTGGAGACTTGATCAAACTTTTTGGTTTGGTCAAGAAGTACAGACAAAAGTAGTGATTAGTATCAGTGCCATCATTAGTCGGCAATAGTTAGTACATGTGAACAATGAATGTCTATAATTGTTAGTTGTTAATTGAATTATAATTGAGATTAAAAGCTTTGTTCTGCCATGTAATATCTTTTAGTTTTATTTGAATAGTTTAATAGTATTCATTCATATCTATTGAGGTTGACCAAGCCATACCACAGCCATTTCAATGGACTTGGTAATGTCCAGGACTACAACAGAGAACTACAATGCCCAGAAGACCCGAGGCGTGAGTACATACTGTCTTTTTCGTCGGTGACGGTGACCAGGGCCTCCCTCTGCTCCCCGATGGAGGCGCCGTAGGGGGACTTGCTCTTGGGAGAACCCAGCATCAGCCGAAACTCCTCGTCCTCCTCGTGGACCAAGTCGTCCACCAGCTTCACCACGCACGGCTTCTCACTCTCACCTGGGGAGCACACACACACACACACACACACGCAGATCACACATTATGAGTGGATGGATGGATGGATGAATAGACGGATGGATAGATAGATAGATAGATAGATAGATAGATAGAAAGATGGATAGATAGACGGATGGATGAATGGATGGATAGAGAGATAGATAGATAGACGGATGGATGGATGGATAGATAGATGGATAGATAGCCAATGTCCACACTAATATGGATATATTTCTGTCCACAAGGTCTTATGAAGATGGACGGCATTGCCTTGCATGGTGGACACCTGCCATCGGTGTATGAATGTGTGTATGGGAGGACACTGATTGTCATCAGCGCTTTGAGCGGCCGCAGGTCTGAAAAGCGCCTTTATAAATGCCGTCCGTTCACCATGCACCGTTTACCTGGTAAGAAGGTGATGACAGGAGGCGTCGGTGTTGGGCTTCTCGTCGTAGTCCATCATGACCTGGGCCGGAGCCCTGGCGGGTGTAGCAGCGCACGGTGGACTGCAGGCTGACGTCTCCGCTGCGGTACACCAGCGCCCGCACCTCGCCGTCCGCCTCGTCCACCTTGTAGCTGCCCTCCTTGAACTGCACCTTGGGCACTACACACACACACACACACACACACACACACACACACACACACAGCAGGGACGTTATAGGGCTTGTACATCAGAATGCATCATGGGATTTTTGTTGAGAGGACTCAAGAGAGTTGTAGTACTGTAAAATTGTATATGTGTGTGTTTGTACATGTGTGTGTGTATTTGAATATACTGTATATGCGTGTGTGTGTCTGCTGCTGGAGGCTCACAGGTCGGTGAAGGTGTCGTTGATGGTGATGGTGGTCTTGCTGGGCTCCCCCAGCACGGCGTTCATGGGCATCCTGAGCACCAGGTCGAACACCTCGGGGCCCTCCAGCTCCGGCTGGCCCAGATCGTCCAGGATGGTCACCCTGAAGGTCTGCATGGTCACGCCCGGAGCGAAGTCCAGGTTCCGGCTGATGCCCACGTAGTCCAGACCCGCTGTCCAGAGAGAGAGAGAGAAATATGGAATTACGTGGGTGAACGTTTTGTATTGAACTGGGGTCGATCGATCGCTTTGTCGCGACCCAGGTTCGAATTCTGACCTGCGTCTCTTAAAGGTCCTGTTCATGAAGGCACAGAAGCCCGATACAAAATAAAGAAAACTAAGACATTTGAACTGAAACACGCTAATGATAACATTAGTGCCTTTTGCTTTAAAAAAAAAAAAAAAGCGTGAACGCACCATGCTTAAATAAAAGTGTGAACACAATGGAAAACAGAAGTAATGGAAATGAATGTGCAAACATTCCAAAAAAAACAAAGCGGATCTGTAGGAGAGGTCATGCCAGTGCTGTAGCGGATGCTGTGACGCCATCGGAGGTGGGGGGGGGGGGGGCTTTCGTCTCTTACCCTCAGCGGAGACGGGCTCGCTCTTCCGGGAGCGCACGGTGACGGTGGCGGTCTTGGACAGGTCCGTGCCGGTCCTCCACACCCTCACCTCCACGTAGCCCGCGCTCTCGTCCGCCGAGTACTCAGGCTCCCCGAAATACAGAGAGGGCTCTGGGGGGGGGGGGGGGGGGGGGGTCAAAGTTCAGGGCAACAAAAAGTCAGGTTTTCGTTCTCGCAAAATGTCAGAAACGGTGGCTTCGAAGTTTTTATTTTACCCTTGAAATAACAGACATTTGTATTGGTAGTTTGGTCTGGCTAAACGGCTACGACGTTCATATCAGAGCTTGACGGGTTATTCCGTCTTCATGCACTGAAATGTGGAACCAGGTAATTTGTAGTATTACATCATGTTCCTTTGAAATCCGTCCTACTGACAGATAGCAGCATGTCTGGCTGAGGTCAGATCCTTCATTAGTGACTCTTTTCAGGAAGAGAGCTGTCGTCGTTGCGATCCTCCCCCTTTACACACACACACACACACACACACAGACACACACACACACACACACACACACACAGACACACACACACACTTATCTCATGCTAGACTACTCTGTCATAAACCAGCGCCCAAGGGCTCAACATGAACCTGGACGACAAAGTGTGTGTGTGTGTGTGTGCCTATGCCTGCACATGCCTGCACAGCACTTTGCCAAGAGAAGAGGGATGGTGTGTGATGATAGAGCAACTGATAAGACAGAGAGAGAGAGAGAGAGAGAGAGAGAGAGAGAGAGAGAGGGGGGGGGGGGGCTGCCAGAGACAAGGAGGCAACTTCTTCTTCCTCGAAGAGGGCAAGAATTCAGACCCCAGGAACACACCCTCACTCCATCTCTCCTCACCAGCCTATTTCAGGACCCAGTCTCACCACCAGTTTTATGGCGGTAAATGTTTTAATATAATTACCCTTTTCATCAACAACTCACTAACGTCTTCTCCGTGAGAAAATAACTCATGTGAAACATATGTGATGTAAAATCAGGAGTGGATCGGGATTGGAGTGGATTGTATGGATTGTCAACCTGTTGATGGTCGTTGACGTGCAGCAGGCTTTTCAGCCGTCGAGCTGGCTGGCTGGCTGGCTGGCTTTGGGCTTTGGGCGGGGGGGGGGGGGGGGGGGGGGGGAGTGTATGGGGGTAAGGAAAGAGATAAAACAATGCAGCCTTGATGCCTCCTGGCCTGGCTCCAAAACCACAGGTTTACTTAGCCGGGATGGTGGTTGTACACATGCATGGATGCACTCAAATAAACTCACGTACACACATAAACAGTTACACAAACGTAGACACGCACGCACACGGACACACACACACACGCACACACAAATAAACACAAACATAGACATCCACACATACACACACACACACACACAGAGCGATTCAGCTTTATGGAGGGGGTGTTATATCAGGGACCCACCAAGAAGCTGTGCCACAATGGAGGAGGTTTACACCGTCAGGCTCCTCTTGTCTCTTCACGTGTCTGGGAATGCACCCCGCATTATTTATCCATAGTCAACTTTGATTGTTACTCCAGTTCCACATTCCCTGGGCTTGGCTAACACACAGCCTGCTCGTCTGTCGCTAGAACGACCAGGTCCAAGAGATAAAGGCTTCGGTGGTGGTGGACGGTGGGAGAGAGATGGAGAGAGAGAGGGGGGGGGAGAGAGAGAGAGAGGGGGGGAGAGAGAGAGAGAGAGAGAGAGAGAGAGGGGGGGGGGGGGGGGAGAGAGAGAGAGAGAGAGAGAGAGAGAGGGAGAGAGAGAGAGAGAGAGAGAGAGGGAGAGGGAGAGGGAGGGAGAGGGAGAGAGAGAGGGGGAGAGAGAGAGAGGGAGAGAGAGAGGTTCGCAAACACTGGGGCGATTCGTTCCAAAAGCGAAGAAAAGGTAGACGCTAGTGTGAAGCTTAAGGCTTGCCCGCTGGTATTTATTGAATTTTCTAACTGATTATTTTCACAGTAGGATCCGAACAATACAAAAAAAAACGAAAGACTGACGGGTTTCACATTCTCTCTTCAAAGTGCCCTTTCAAAAATAAAATACCCTCTGCAACAACAATAAGCCCGACACTGCAGTGAATACCATCAGAGGGCCAGTGCCAAAACATGCCCGTCATTGGACAAAAAAAAATGCCTGCACAATAAGGCCCTTTCTCCTCCTTCTCCACCACCGGCACCACCGCCACCACCTGCCTTTTTGGCCCCTCAGACAAAGGGATGTCCTCTGTTTCCCTCGTGCTTCGCTGGATGCCTATGAATGAAGAGAACCAGGGGCTCTCTGGGGCAAAAACAAAACAAAACACACCTCTCAGCAAGGTTGTTTTTTTTTGTTTTTTGCAGGGTAGCATACCGCTAGCAAGTGTGGCTAATTTCCCCTTCAACACCTGTTCATCCGCTATCTTGTTGCTAGCCGTAACGGGCAGACGACCCCATGGGAGCGGACCAAAGGATGTTGGTGTTGCCGGGTGATCAAGTGGTGATCATGGTGTCAGAGGTGTCAGTTAAAGGACAATACAGGGTCTGGGTGATCAAACCGTCGTAACCGTCTCTCCTGGCTTCACTACAACACACTTTGTTGTGCCGATTCTGCCTACGAGCGTTTTCCGTGAACGCGCCTGCCACAAATGGAAACAATAGCAATACGGCACTTTGGTCTAAATGTGATGAGACATTTTGTTGAGGTCATTTACTGATACGTTGTCCACAAAGTCTCTACTGACCGACGCACGTTGATTCCAAAAGAGGAAAGTGCTATATTACTATTTGGGACCGGCATTATCCTTTAAGAGCAAAGGATAAACAGCTGGATTCATGGAACGAGAGAGGCTGTGCGAGATGCCACGCACAACAAAGCAATCGCCGCATCCGTTGAGAACGGCACCTTTTTTGCCGTGAGTGTCTCGAGTGCAAATCGGGAGAATGACTGATGTGCAAAGACCAAAATTCCCAAGTAAAGCAGGGGCTGGGATTCAACGGCGGGATGGGTAACAGGATCACTGTCTGCCTCGATAAGCTTTGACTGCACCGTGAGCACAGTGCATGTGTACCTCCCGGCCCGCATGCTAGACTTACTGCAAGCGCTAAGCTAGGATCATGCAGAGACCGGGCTCCCGCTGCATGACAGGTTCATGCATTCCAGTGCATCATCATCATATTATTCATCATGTCCTTCTTAGAGACTGTGAAAGAGGGGGTTCGTAATCTACATCGAAGACGTGAGCTGTGTGATAAATACTTCTTTTTTTTTTTTTAAATATCAATAAATATTCAAATTGAAATGTTAGCTGTGGGATCACAGCTGTATTTTGGGGATTCACGTGGTAACAAAAATGTGATGTTCACTAAGCTATAATCTATGCTTCATATACCTCGTGAATTACGGTAATATCAAAGCGGCCGAGGCACTGAATGAAATGAAGAATAGACAATCAGAAATAATATTATGACCAATAATCTATCATTATTAAGAACCAATACACTGTGGTGTGAAGCCAAAAACATGTACTTATAACATTAAACCATAAACCTGCGAAAAGATAATCCATATCTATCAATCCATGTCTAGTCCTTCACCGAAGTGTACATAAAAACATACTTCAACTCCTAACACTTGAACATGACAACTTCATGTAATCTCGCACTGCATCCTTAAGCTCCGCCCCGCTCCTCTTTCACTCCCCTCGCCGCCCATTGGCTCGTCGGCCCGCCACTCACCGTCGTCGCTGTCGGCCAGGATAGTGATCTTGGTGCTGGGGAAGGCGGCGCCCAGCTGGCCGCCCATGGGCATGCTGAGGGTGATGTTGAAGCTCTCGTCCTCCTCGTACAGGGAGTCGTCGATGACGATGACGCGGCAGAACTTCTCGCGCTCGTCCTTGTCGAAGCGCAGCACGCTGGTGTGGTCCTCGGGACGCGTGATGTAGTCGGAGTAGGACAGCACGGTGCTGGGGAGGGTGCCCGTGGCCGAGGCTAGCGGGCGTGGATTAGAAAGGGGGAGTAACGTAAGAGTTTGTTGGTGTGTAAAATATTAGATATTCGATGTGCTAGGAATGACTTCTCTCACGTTTTGGAGTTTTTTGATTTTTATATCGTATTTAGTATGCTTTTATACAAAGATTTACAGTCCTTTTTACATCTTAGATAATTTATTTGTGAATGAGTAGACCAGGGGTTAGGGTATCTTGCTCATGGATCCCTGACAGGTAGACTGCAGACATCGGGGTTCACACCCAGAACCTTTCGGCTGGGAAACCACTATACTATTCTGGCCCCCAAAACAACTTTCATCATGTTGATTTGGAGCTTTTCTGATTTCTGGCATATCTTCCTGAGTTTTGTGGTATAACTGTGCTGGACAGTGCATACTGGTTGGCATAGCATTAGCTAACACAACATACAGTAGCAGGTGTTGTGTTACCCTGCTGGGTGTGGCAGACCACCATGAGCTCCTGGCTGGCGTCACCAGAGCGGTGCACAGGGATCAGCAGTTCTCCGATGTCCTCCTCGATCTTGTACTCAGCCTGAGGGATGAACACCGTCGACTCTGAGGGAAAACACAGATGGCCAATGGCCAAAAACCATTAGTGTTCAATCATTAGTAACTTTTTAATGAAATAAAACTGTCAAACGGGACCTCTCAAAATAAATAATATATAGAGATGAACAAGCCAGTGAGATTCTAACTGAACGAAGAAAAAATGTATTTGCTTTATATTACGAGAATTAAATCACAATTTTCCTATTGACTTAGAATGGTGACCAGTCTTTTTGCATCCAACCACCGCAAGCAACCTATAGGCCGCTCGATGAACTACAAGTAAGTCGCTTCTGCATGGGCTTCACCAACAGGCGGTCATTGGTACTGCTTGGTTTGAACCCAGAACCTTTTTGCTGGGAAACATCCTAATATGAGGAGTTTCCTCATATTAGTTCAAGGGGTTAAACATCTCCAACTCTTACCATCTCCAGGATCCACAATCTCCACCGTGGCGATATTGGGGAACTCCAGCACAGCCATCACCGGGTCGGACAGCTGAATCTCGAAGGTCTCTGAGATCTCATACTCATGGTCCGTGAATATCTTCACCTTCCACGTGGCCACGGTCTGGCCCGGGTTGAACTGCACCTGCTTCTGGGCCTTCCCTCGGAAGTCCTTGTCTTTGTTGGCTGTGCCGTCCTTGGTAGCGATACCTGAATTCAAATAATGGAAAAGTTGCGTTCTTGATACTACTACATTTACAACTATTATATTCAACTGAGCTTTGGAAATATCCAGACATTTCTTTTGAACTTTTTTGACGTTTTATTATTGCTATTTTGTATTTTACCAAGCACATAATACACATCCAATGACTGAGTGAATCGGATTCTGTTCTGTGTAATTGGCATGGTGTCACCAGCAAACCATCACAAACCTTGTGAGAACATAATACTTTGCTTCAAGTCTCTTGTGTGAACTTACTGACGAAGGACGTCTCCCCTAAGAAGCCCCTCCGTCTGAGGGTCACCTCCAGGAACTTGGCGTCCTCGTTCACCAGGTAGTACTCCTTCTCCAGAGAGATCCATGCCCAGTTGAGCCTGAATGGCTGGGGCTTCAGCTTGTTTCCACCTTGAAGAAAAAAAACATTGAAATATTTGTCAGTACAAGAGGGTTCACCTAGTTTGCAAAGGATGACCCAATTATAGCGTGAGCATATTACATTTGGAAGAGATAACATGATGATACCTTTACAGTGTCATTGTCAATCATCATGCACTCATTGGTTTCACAAAGTAAGTATCATATTATCTTGTTTTATTAGCTTCCCCTCTATCCTATAAGAAATGCATCTCTTTCAAGAAACCTTATTGACTGAGTTTGAATACACACAACTGAAGCAAATGAGACTGAATAAACCAACAGAATAAATCACATACTCGCACAGGTACATATGGGTGGTTCTTCATACGGATAAGCTTGATTGCTACAGGATTTTTTTAATTGGAGTATTCCTTCGCCGCCCTCCTCCGTGCCCCGACATGACCTATGATCCGTCTTATTTTCACTCTTTCTATCTAATCCCTGCTAATCCCATTCCAGCAGGAGGCAGCAGGGTAACACTGGTACCGAAGGGAGGCTTCGTAAGACTCACTGCACACATCAAAAACTCTTCAAGATGACCCACATCTAATATATCTCCTTTTATAGAATTCATAAGAAAATGGATTCATAAGAAAATGGGTTTCTATGGAGGCTTTGGGGACCCAGACTCAGTAATACCCAAACCCAAAGCAATGAATGAAGCTTTCTGACAGTTCTGAAAGCTGAATAAGCAGTCCCTCTTATTTGTATCTCTACGGCCGTCGTAGGTCACACTTTTGAACACATGAATCAGCCGTGTCACCTGCCACAGGTCCATTGCGTTCCTTAATCCACACCACCCCATGACTACCTCATATAATCCTTCAAACGAACATATGTCAAACCCCTTCCAATCATTCCCTTAACAGCTGAATGTTTCAGGGGCTCCTCTGTCTAAGACGTGCGAGCCTAGTGTTAGCTGTCTTAGCCTTAGCGCCGGCCTGTGGCCCCAAAGGTCCGTTCATGTCTATTTGTTCGGAGAAGCATGAGGACCTGCAACTTTCGGCATGAACAAACCATCGGTGCTCGGTGGTTACTTTCGGATTAAGGAGGTGAGAGAAGAACCAACCGAGATTTGGTCGGTTTTGTCACAGAGCCAGAGACCTAAGGCCACTAATGAACCCCTCCATAGTGGCTCAGTGCTAAGAAGACGGTGAAAAAAATATGACTGCTCCTCAAACAGTCAAGGAAGACAAGATATCGAGTTCTGCAATTGGCCGGAAAATGTTTAGTCTAGAGGGTAGAGAATCCATCTTGGCTGTTGAAGGTGGACAGCCGGCTCATTGGAGAACAATAGCAAGCAGCAGCGTCTCCTCCCCCAACAAAAGGAGAGCCAGCATGGAGCTCACCTCTACCCAGGGAAGGATCTGAGGATCTCTTCCTGCTATGTGACCAGGAAAAATGAACAGTGTAGGGGGAACCAGCATGTCTGTTCACAATGGGATGTGACCGCTTCCTCTACCCTGCATGTCATCGTCACAGTGTGGACCGGGCTGAGACACAACAGAATAGTATAGTGTAGTGTAGTATAGTGAGGGGAGTTCAACTCCCAGCCAAAAGGGTACTTGGTTCGAACCCTCGATCATGTCCGCAACCTAATCTGTAGGCATCCATACCTGCTCCTTAATTACATATCTGAATTCACTATATATTGCTTTGGATGAAAGTGCCTGCTAAATGACTAATATCTCGTACAAAGTTAGTCATTTAGCTATACTGTTAGACAGTCATTTTGTTAGACTGTGTACTTTTGGACTTTGGTTGCATTGACTTGGAGTATTTATTAATTTCTAATTGCGGTAATAACGCTCAGCTTGGATTAAAATGACAATATTCCTTTAGTCTGTACTTGTAGTACCCACACATATGTACCATGCCCACACACGTACACCCACCAACACTCACACCCACACACACAGATATTAACTTGACCTTGAGTTTGGTCAGGAGACATGGTGCCCACTGGTAACCCAGGCCATGCTCAAGTTTCAAGACAGTCAAGGCTAAAAATACAAGAAACATGTATCCTGTCCCTTTCTGACTGCCTCAAGTTGATATTCAAATAATTTTAAATAAAAGTTAAATCGTTCTATTGTTCATGTTTTACACATGTTTATTCACACTTTAGACAGGCAGGGGTCCCATTTTAACGGACAATCAATAAAAGAGTAATCAATTTTAAGAGAATTACAAAATAAAAGTATGAGAAGGTCAAATAATAAATATGCCAGTGCAGACATACATTTTAAAACAACAAGCTGTGGAAAAATGGAAAAGTGTTGAGCCATGATATCAAAGTCTATAGCGCTAATGAGAAATGCCTGTGTGGAATTGAGGCGAGACGGCAAAACTCAGCTGCACTCAGTGTGAACTTGAAAACTACTCTGACCAGGAGTCAAAAAACATAAAAATGCCAAACTGTTTGTTGTAGAGAAGTGCTGTGTCCTCTCCAGAGGTAATACAAGTGAGAGACATAGCGAGGGGTCATCTTCTAGTCTTATCAAATGAACGCTGCTGCTCAGACATCAAAGAGCCCTCTGTTTGAGCGCACAGTGATCTGGCAGCTATGTGCTTCTACACCGCTGCAATTTGTATGACATGACAAGAAATGGTATTGGGTTGGTCATTTTGCTTCTCTAATGCTGAGATACTATATATCTCATACGGTTATCATACTCTGCTATGAGGTTATTCATTGGGTTTTTTTCCTCACAACATAATAGGTATAGTTAAAAGCAACTAGTTGTGAAATAAAAATACCAATGTAGTACTTTTTAAGATGTACCACTAAAACATTTAATATTTTTTATTACCACTCTTAAACAGCAGTTTTCATCAAATTCAAAGTATTATTCAGGGTCCAAAATTAAGTTTTTGAATTGTGTCTTTTGACCTGATTAAATCGGCCAAGCAATTGTTTTAATATGTAACATGCTTTTTTTACCTGCCAAATGTCTAATCTATCAGCCATTGGCTGGTGGCAAAGGTTCATTTTGGACCCTGGTATTATTCTATCAAATTTGAATAAAAAACCTCTATTGACATCTTCCAAAAAATCTATTGTTTCTCATGAGGACAATAGCTCAATAACTAAAAGTTTCAACAGCGCAGGTTTGCTGAGGGTGACCCCGATGTCACTGGAAGAATTTACTGGGAGGAAACTAGTGACACAGTGAAATTGTTTGGGTGACATCTGTCACTCTCCGAGAGAGGTCTATTCAGTGAGTTTATGAGGGCCAGTTCAGTAGCAGGTGCTGGTACAGGTGCTGGTGCCTTCACAGGGGCACCCAAGAATTACACTCCATTTCCCATCTCCTGCATCCCTTTTTTAAATTTGGTCTCACGATTTGACATTGACATAGCCCTACTCTAAATACTAATTATTCCTTACACTCGACTTTCTATTTCACGGCTAACCACTCATTAATCTATCAATCATTCCTCCTTCTCCTTCTATGTGTGTGCGCGTGTGTGTGTGTGTGCGTGTGCGTGTGTGTGTATGCGCTTACACGTGCAACAAAAACTTTTCTTCTCGCCACAAAATCACAACTACGATGGCTAAAGTGACAGCTGTACTCCTCCCACCAGCCACCAGTCACCCTCCACCCTCCTCCCGGGTCCCCTAGCCTCCCTTCGTGTCAGCGCTGTGTGTGTGGAGCCTAGCCTCCCTTCGTGTCAGCTCAGTGTGTGTGGAGGCCACTGAGAAGTGGAGGAGACAGCGGGTCGCAGCCTGGGTGGGCCCTGGCCATGGCTGCCTGTATGCCTCCCTTTATATCCTTCACTTTAGTGCAGCCCAAGCCAAGCTCCAACTCTAACCTTCTCCCCCTTGTATTGTATGTGCTGTTAAGAAGCAGGCTGGGAAGAGGGCATGCCTCTTTAAATATCAAATGAAGGTCATTTAAATAAATGTATGTGGCCCGTGAGTGTTTTCTGCGCACATTGACGTGCACTGAATTAGTTGGCTTTTAATCGTCATTGTCCACGTTTAAGTCCTTTTCTTTGGGCTTTTGTGGTTTGAAAAATCGTTGAAAAAGTCAAAGGAGGCACAGACAATGGCGGGAAGATGGACTTGTTAAAAGCCAGCTTGACCTCTGCGCTAATTTACGGCCTCATTTATTGGAATTTTTACGACAAACATTTGGACTGGACATCAAACCCTGTCCACACTGTAGCTTCGCCGCCGCGGCTCCTATTTCCCTGAGCTTCATAAACGGACTGATCATATCTCCGTGGATGAAAAGCTTTACGAGCATCGTCTATTTATTTGATGTCCCTGTTTTCAGTCCCTTAATAAATTAGCCGCTGGGTGATTGATGCTAATCGTCACTAGCGCATGACGGACATTTTTAACCCCTTCGAGAGTAAATGGCCGGCTTCCATAATGCACGCACTCATTTGAAAGTTGACCCTATCTGAGATGTCTTCTCGTTATTAACTGGATGTTGACTAGAACTGACTTGAAATCCTCTTATGAATACAAAAAAGAAAAGTATTCATACTAATTTTCCGAACAGACCAGGCTATTTATTTATGTGCATATAGTTGAGGCTTGTAAATGGATTTTCCATTATGTTAAACATAACATTATTAAACTTTCCAAAATGTCAATGTGATTTCACTGTATACAGCATGATGAGCCCGTATGGTTATCCCGTAGTTCACAAATGACATCATCACATATTAAATGTGTGAGATATCCAGAAATCATGAACAGCTTGAATGCAATAACGCCACAGAGTATGTCTGAAAGGGCGCTGACCCCAGAACAGGCGGTCGACCAAAAGTCCTCCATCAGCAGCAGAACCAGGAAACACATAAACAGAACCAGGAAACACATAAACAGGGGGTGTATCAGTACGCTAATACACCCCCCCCCCCCCTCGCTTGATGCCAATGACCTTTTGCAGCACGTTCTCCCATCAGCCAACAGAGACAGTATCCACTGCAGCAGGTCCGCACCACCATACATAGACGCCTGGGCCAATGGGTCAGCCGGGGGGCCGGGGGGGGGGATCATCAGAGGTGGTGGGGGGTGGGTGGGTGGGTGGAGGGGGGGGGGGGCTCTGACGGCTCTGACGTCTGGCCATCACGCATGATGCAAGGAGCAGCAAGCTAACGGCTAAGAATACATCCCCACTGAGTGACAAGGACCCGGGGGCCGCCTTTGAGATTACGTTTCCTCATTAATCATACCGCGAATATAAATAAAAACTGCGCCGGATATGTTAAATTCTGGCACGCCCGGTGTCAGAGCACACAGAGAGGGGGACATGCCTTTATGACCCCCCCCCCCCCCCCCCCCCCGGGGCCCCCAGCACCACCACCACCACCATACACGCCCACAGGTACTAACCCTTGTTCAGTCTAAACATAATCACACAAGGGCAACGGTTGAAGGTAAGAATAGGGACGAAAAAAACAACGATTTCACGGACGCCTCCCCGTCGGATTCCAGGGATTTCATCTCCAGACTGGCGGAGGGGCCGAGAGAGAGAGAGAGAGAGAGAGAGGGGATGAGAAGGGTGAGATAGGGGGTGAGGATGGGGGTGGGGGGGGTATTAATAGCTGTAATCATGGATCCTGGACGCCAGCAGCATGTGCTGTCATCTATATACGACACAGAGACCAGAGGCTCTCGAGAGCTTCACCATACGATCCCCCCCCCCCCCCCCCCCCACCCCAACTCAACTGCAACAAATCACAGTGTCACACGGCGTCGGACCGTACGCGCGCGTCCGTGCGGCCGCGCACGGTGTCAACAGACGTAGGCGTGTTAACATATAATCAAATGGGCCGATGAGAAACTGGGGGAATGTACAGCCGCTGCCAATTCATGCGGAGGGAAGTAGGAAGGCTAGTAGGGCTAGGAAGTTGATTTTTACCTAGCCAAAGGGAGATTGTGGCAAGCAATATCCCCGTATCATGCTAACTAAGGCTAAAAGGGGGGAGGAAAAGCATTAGCATAGCTATGCTCTGACAGAGATAAGGTAAGAATAGCCACTGTGGCCGTATATCATACGTTCCCCTAAGCCGGGCCTAGCCTGCAGCTAACATTCATCACCACTGAAGCGGAGGTATAGGACAAAGGGAGAGAGAGAGAGAGAGAGAGAGAGAGAGGTCGCCGCTAAACGACGCTATAAAGGGATTTGCGTGAGGGACAGGGGGGGACTGAAGGGCCACAGTTTGGGGTAGAGGAGGGTTTAGGAGCGTCGGGGCTCCAGCACCGAGCCTCAGCGCGCGCGCGCGGGGGGGGGGGGGGGGGGGCCTCAGCGCTGGCACCAGAAGCCAGTAAATCTCCCGGTGACTGTTGACACGCGGGTGACGGAGGCCGGGATCAGGAGACACTGTTAGGAAGTATCATGGCTGTGACCAACTAGAGGCTTCCCGTCTGCCCACATAGTGTCAGATCGTCTGCCGGAAGGTACAGGGCTTAACGTGACCGCTTGATTACTTCTACTCCCGTGTCATATCGTCGCCGGAGGTCGTCGGACATTCGGAAAGAAAATATATGCGCGTGTGTGTGTTATATATGCGCGTTTTATCAATGCGTGTCAATTCATAAAGTGTATGGGGATGATAACGTACACGTGCACATGCACTTGCCGCAGCCTACAGCCCCAAACATACACACACGCATACGTACATACATACACACTGCCTGCCTCTCTGTTCGAGTGCACATAACACCGGTAGTTTAGCTTGAATAAAAATCAGGCTATTTTCTGTTTTCATATTCTGTTGGGTTCAATCAGTTTCAATGCTGCCCTGTCCCTTTACTATGGAGTACAAGCATATGGGCAGTGATAGTCTATAGGTTATCGGCCTATCTGGCGTTAGGTTGGGTTACTATGGCGCTGGGAGTGGGGGTAGGGGAGGGTGGGTGATGGTGGGTGTTTGAAAGAGGATCCCCTTGAGCACACACACACATACACACACACGCACACACACGCACACACACACACACACCTGTCTGCCTTAGGGAGTCCACTTCCCTCTGCAGTCTCCAGGGTCTGCTGTGTTTGTGGCCCTGGAGTCTGGAGCCTCCAAGCGCCTACATACCTCCCACCCCCCCCCACCCCAACCTCCCAGTCTGAATGATCACATGACACCCAGCGCACTGGGGTCAACAACCCTCCCCAGGACTGGGAAGAGTATGCATATTGTTGCCGCTGTCGCAAACTTATATAGCCAGACACTGGCTCTTATCTCAACATACACCAGGCTCCCTTCCCGCTGTCTCTCCTCTCAGTCAGTCGGTCGGTGCGGTTTCATTACCGCTGTGCTGAAATCTAAGACCTTGTTTTTGGCCTCCTGAGATTAGCAGTGATGTGGCCATGTATGCAAAGGCTTTTAATGACCGCTTCTCAGTCACTATCAGCGTGTTTCTCTATATCCTCCCATCTCAAACAAGCGAGGTAGAAAAAGTAGAGGAAATATCCCTTTGGAGAAGGCTGGGCCAACCCGATACCTCTCCAGCTCATAGCCTGTGGCGTGGTTCACCTCTCGCTGACGGATCAAGGACTCAGGCCACATGGCTACTTGTAAAAACACGCTTTTTTGGTATCTCTCTGTCTCCTCAACCTGCACGGTTGTAAGAGGATTCTGGACCTCTGGTCTGAACGCGATTACTATCCAAATTCAAATTAACGCTTGATGCTAACCTGCAACAAACTCAAGAAACAAACTTAGGAAGTTCCCTTTAATGCCTGGACAGTTGGGGTTATTATGCAAAATGAAATACATTAAGACTACACATCTACCTACCTACCAGCCTACCAACCATACAACCTAGCTGTCTAGCTATCCAATCCGTCTGTCTGCCTATCGATCTCTCTCTCTATCTGTACTGTATCTGCTTGTATTTTGGTGCCAGTATTTACTTGCTGCTGTGCAGTGATTGATTTAAGACGCTGGCTGGGGTGCATTCCAGCCATGGTGTCATAATGACGGGGTGAAAAGTTAAAGAGACGCTCCCGAGCCGTCTTCCCGCTGGCTCCAGAGCACCAGGGTGGCTTCCTACTCAATGTGACTGGAATGCTGACTGTACCTCAGTCTGACCCCCATACTGGGACACACACACACACACACACACACACACACACACACACACACACACACACACAAGACAGGGTTCTTCTATCCATGCAGTCTTGGTTGCTCTATCTTATCAATGTCATGTATGTGCAGTCAATGTAAAGCAGACAGGTGTATCCAAACAGCAATAAAAGATATTCCCTGACATGCTAAATAGGGTCTGTGGTCGTTCCTATTGGTATGATATCCGGTGGAAAGACAATCTTGTGTTTTATAGTGTGTGTGTGTGTGTGTGTGTGTTGTGAACTAGCTTGGCCCACTTGCTTGGAAGGATCAGTAGTGTATTACAGGTAGTGTCAGATACTTTAAACCTACCCTCGACCGCAAGCTACTGAACCTCAGTATACTTTGTAAATTGTACCATTCAGCACCTCCTTCTCTAGATAAACACAG
This sequence comes from Merluccius polli, assembly GCA_030340625.1. Lineage (NCBI taxonomy): Eukaryota > Metazoa > Chordata > Actinopteri > Gadiformes > Merlucciidae > Merluccius > Merluccius polli. Next base: position 25,801 of record JAOPHQ010003483.1, on the reverse strand, counting down.
AGCACTGTCCAAAAGTCTAATCGTTACCATGGTGATTTATCAACAATCATCACCTGAGCGCTACCACATCTAAAGATAAAACAGGCTCTTTTTTTTTTTGTAAACCACTTACCTACTCCACTCTATTTAAGCAGACGAGCTAACCATCAGCTCTTTCTCCCTCTCTCTACCAGTCTCTACATGTCCAGCAATACAACAATGCACCCCTCCTCCTCCTCCTCCTCCTCCTCCTCCTCCTCCTCCTCCTCCTCCTCCTCGCCGCTTACCACAACACTTCACCGGTTGGTTAAAATGGCCATCCAGCGGAAGTGGTTTGCTGTTTGTCTATGTGTGTGTGTGTGCATGTGTGTGTGTGTGTGTGTGTGTAGTCGCCGTGTGGTCGTGGATGTGGGTGGTGTATTTCTTTGTTCCTGGTGTTTGTGTGTGTCTCTGTGTGCAGTCTGTGCGTGTGAGTTAGAAAATGCCACAAAAAAATACAAAAAAGCTTGAGAGTTTCAGATGAGCAAAACTGGGGGGGGGGGGGGGGGGGCTGTTTTGCAATGATGTACACACTGCATGTATATTAGTGTGCTTGTGTGAGAGGAAGTGCCGGTGCGGTGAACCATCTTTGCCCGGTCTGTGCCCTCTGTACGTGACCCATGGTCACTTTAAAAAAACAAAAACCCTCTTTTCGCTTTATTACCCAGAATGCACCCCTTGCACCTGGCTCTGACGTGCTGTCTGTGGAGCTTAAACAAAGTGGGACAGCAAACAGATTGAAGTGTTGTGCTAATGGAGGCTCTTGTCTTCCCTTCCTGTCCCCTGGACCCCCCCCGTGTGTAGACAAAAAAAGTCAAGTTGTTCGAAAAAAAGGTTGACTCGCCCCGGTCAAATGAATAGGTTACATATAACCTAAACTTTAAGTATAGTAAAATACATCCTGATTTCAACCAGGGGGATATGCACATGCCATACAATGTCAGCACAGTCTTTACATTTCCTACTAAGTAACTTAATGAATGAAAGTCTCCCCAATAATGACTTGAACAACCAGGATAATAACCAAGCACCTCCTCAAGTAGACTAAAGTGTATCTGAAAATGATCTGCTAAGTATCTTATTGAATGTGTGGGGATAATGAGTGGGGATGATAACATGCTCTCTCTCTCTCTCTCTCTCTCTCTCTCTCTCTCTCTCGCTCTCTCTCGCTCTCTCTCGCTCTCTCTGTCTCTCTCTCTCTCTCTCCCTCTCTCTCAAGTGACCCCGGTAATGATATTGCTGCTTGCTTGATGGCTGCACATCCAAACATAATTATAGACTACACTTCCCCTGCAGCATGGATTGCAATTACAGCTCTGAGAATCTGTTTAGTATTTACAGCTGATGTTAAAATAGCAGAAGCATGCTCCACCCACTCTCTTTTATTATCAGGCATTTAGTAACGTTGCGATGCACAGCAATGTTTTGAATATCTGCAAAGCCAGTTCTGAAAGGGTTTAAGGTGTTAAAGGAGTGCTAAAATTGAATGGCCCCCAATACACATTAAGCGTCGTAGCAATTGGAAATAAGTAGAAAAATAATGAATTAATTAATTAAATTATGAGACAGATATCATAACAGAATAATTATGAACACAGCAAAATTGCTGTGTTCAAAGTTATGCTCAATGTGAGAGATGAAGTGAAGCTCGAAAACACATCCACAGATTATAAATACACCGAATTACTGAAATCTGAAGCCATTTGATTAGAGTTTCCCTCGGGAAAGGAACAGAAGAGAGATTACTGAAAACATACAAAACCTTGCTCTGCGACATTTAATGTAACTAGCTGCTATATACTGGGTTTTAGTGTGAATATACTCAATATTAAAGCCTGTCAACAACAACTGGACTGCAAGTGCGAAAAACTATAAACGATAAACAATGACCTTCCTGACGCTCAAAACTAGACGTAAATATTGATTCAGCAAGACAAATGAACGCCAACTCACACAGAAACCTCCACACGTAAGGTTTTCCGGTCTCATTTCAAACAGACGAAGAAAGAGATTCTAGACAGTAGCGCAGTGAATAGTTCCCAGCCAGGAAAACGGTCCCTATTGTTCACTGACAATAAAGTTTACAGCTTTATTCTCCCCACCCTAAGTTCACCTCTTTCACTTTTGCACTTACTTAAGCTGTATTTGACCCCGGTCCCTACGCTGACCCCTTTCTTTTAACCCTGCTCTCCTTTCCAGTGGGACAAAAAGGAGCCCTGTGCAGGCAGCATAGCTTCAGTCATGGCCAACTGCCTTAAGTCTTTGTGATGCAAACATTTGGGAGATTGACAGGGGAAAGAAGACTTAATTTTTAAAGGGGGAAACGCTTAAATAAGGATATGGGTTAAGAGGACGTTGCCTGCAGGTATATGGTCGTGTCATATGGTGTGTGCTATCTAAGGTGTCAACCAGCCTGAGCTTTGAGACGAGTGTCATGTCATGTCATGGTTCCTACCGTGGTCTTCAACGCTGAAGTAGAAGATATCACTGGTGGCGTTGCTCCCGTCCAACAGCACGTAACTAATCTTCATGTCATCGATATCAGCTGACAGCGAGAAGAAAAAACAGTTAGAGAAAGTTGAAAGATCAGAATTGTTTTTTGCTGTAGTTACAGCCCTCGAGCTTCAATATAAATTATACCTTTGGGGAAAAAAAGAGACAAAAATGGTATGCTTTTCGTTGTCGTTCTGATGCATACATTTATTTGACATTTATTTTAAAGATGACCAATATCAAAATATTCTATAAAAATGCACCGCAATAGGTCACTAAACTGGTACTACTAAGAAAGCTGCAATTGATAATAATGATAATGGCAATGATATATTAATGTTTATTCATATAGGGATTCGGGAAGTATTTTGGTTTTTCTTGTGTGTGCAGGGGTTGTTTTGCTTACCTTGCGTGAAGGTCTTGATGCTGTCATTGCCCGCCGCCGTGTTTATGATCAAGCCATGCAGAGGAGCCTGGGTCACCACGTACTTCAGTACGTTACGGGGGCTGTCTCGGTCCTCGGACCTCAGGGCCTTGCTGGTGACCAGGAACCCCAGGTGGCCCGTGGGAAGAAGTCTCAGAGAGGCCGCTGCCTTGTTGACCACGATTTGGGGGACGCCGTTGTCCACCGTGTTGACCTGAATAGTCATCATCTGGGGCTTCCTTGTCTCGTACACGGTGTCGGGAAAGACGTAGTAGTCGGTGTGAGTGCCGTCCGTGACGGTGAACGAGAAGCTGTCGTCGTTGGTCTCCGTGCCGTCGTGCTTGTAGGTGATGAGGTTTTCGTTCAGGTCCTGCTTGGTGAAACTAGTTATCGGTTGTGTTTTGTTGAAGAGCAGCTGTCCGTGGACGGGCACCTGGGTGATGATGAACCTCAAATGTTTATCCGGTGTATCGCGATCCTCTGCCGTCAACTCAAACGGCGTGATGAGCTTGGTTTCTCCCTCTCCGACCACCAATTTGTTAATGGTCAGGACCGGTTTCTTATTATCCACGTCGGTGATGGACACTCTAAACGTACGGAAAACCGGGTTGTAGCCATCTGTGACCTCAAACTCAAAGCTGTCCATCTTCATCTCATCATCCGAGGTGTGGATGTAGTACACCTTGTTGCCGGCAAGCTGTAGTTGGGTGAAGGTGGAGATGGGAACACCTGGGTGGTCAGTGCTCTCCAAATGCCCCCTGCTGGGGGCTCGAGTGATGCTGAAGCTGAGGTGTTCATCTGGAGAATTAATGTCAGTGGTGCTCAGGAGATCAGTGGTAAGAGTCACTCTGCCTCCTTCTTTCAGCGTCACCCCTTTGTTGATAACATCTGGGAACACCATGTCAATACTTCCTATGTTGATGTAGAAGTATCGGTCAATAAGGGGATTAATGCCATCGGTGACATCAAACTTCAACAAGTCACGGATGCCCTCTTGGCCTGTGTGCACATACTGGATCAGATGTTTGTCAATTTCATCCTGTGTGAAGTTCATTCCAAGGGTGATATTGCCGGTTACATCTCCGAACTTGGTAATGCGTTGAAGATAACCTTGGGTCGGCCCATAGCGCATGACATATGTTAGTGTTTTGTCCTCTGAGTCAAGGTCTGTGGCCTTTAAAGCCTTATTGCTGATTATTTTTGTCTCTCCAATCTCCACGTCAAGTCCATCATTTATGGACATTCTGGGTGTCTCGTCATCAACGGGAATGACCATGATGATGACTTTCTTCACCACTGTATTTTTCCCATCCGAGAGCCTTATTTCAAAGCTGTCCTCTTTGGTCTCTGAGTCATCGTGCTCATACACAATGTTGGAGGCCTCTTTGATCTGTTCCAAGTTGAACTTGGTCACAGGGACGGTTCCAGTGCTGAGTTGCTGAACTATTCTGCCATGCTTGGGGTTTTTGATGATCTCAAATTCCAGCTCATCTCCAGGGATGTCTGCGTCGGCCCCGTTCAGGATTGGCGTGTCAATGACCAGACTCATGCCCTCCATTACTATAAACTCACGGATGAAAATCTCAGGCTTTTCATCATTAGCTGGGATGATGACGATAGGGAAAAAGTGGCGTTCAGAGAAGTTGATACCATCTGAGCAGCGGAAAGTGAACCTGTCCTCAACTGGCTCTACTCCTTTGTGGATGCTCTGAACATAGTAGATATGACCGAGGCCAATGTCCTTGATACTGAATGCAGTGATGGCTGTGCCAGCCCTCGACTTCTCAGAGCCTGGGGCTGGAGAAACGTTCTCCACATAGCCATTGGTGGGCTGGACAATGATGGTGCAGAGGATATCGTCATTTTCTGTGTCAATATCCTCTGTCTGGATGTGCTCCAGAGTAATAACATTCTTCTCGCCTTCAACAACCACAAACTGGTCTCCGACACTTACGACTGGGGGAATGCTGTCCACTGGTAGAATGGTGACATAAACCCTCAGTCCTTGGACCCTGTTCCCCCCAACCACCCACTGATCCGACATGTCAGTCAGAGTCAGGTTGAATGAGTCTTGTTCTCTCACTGGTCCAATTTCACCGGAAGTGTGAACATACACCACTACTCCATTAATGATATCCTGCTGGGTGAATCTTTCAGCTGGGACTCCATTGACCAGGATCTCGCCCATCCTGGGGGGCTCCTCCACTATAAAGGTCAACACAAGGTCATCCGTGTCTTCATCGCGACCCTGGATAACGTTGCTTGTGATTTCTGTCGCTCCATTCTCTAGAACATCAATGGAGGCTCCAAGCAGACCATCAGGGAGCGTAATAGTGGGGCTCTCATCGTCCACGGGCTCAATGCTAACCTTGATGATGATAGGAACCTCGTGGAAACCATCGCTGACATCTAGCTTGATGACATCACTCAGGGATTCCTCTCCACTATGTATGTAAGACAGGCGAGAGTTTGCTATGTCTTCAAGCACAAATGTCTCGCGATTTGACATGTCAATGCCTAAGTACTGGAGGTTACCATAACGGGGAACCTGGGTCACAGTGAAGATAATATTTTCATCTTCAGTATCCTTGTCAGTGGCGTGGAGCTCTTTTTTGCCAATAATATACATACTTCTTTCCAAAACAGTGAATCCAGTGTTGGTAATCACTGGAGGTTTGTTGTCAACGGGTTGTAGAAAAATTGTGAAGACACCATCTGCGGTGTTACCAGCAGTGTCCTCCACAGTGAATGTAAACTGAACAACTTTAGGGGTTATTCCAAGCTCCTGGTCTGGGGGTTTGTAGGCCACTTTGTGGTGGTTGACCTGCGCCTGTGTGAACTCTGTGATCACAGTGTCAGGGCTGTCTGTCAGAACAATTTGCCCCAGGTGAGAGGGGTTGTTCTCATCAGTGTCAGTGGGGGGCTTAGTGATGATGTACTTAATGTCCCTGTCATCTGAATCCAGATCAGTGTAAGACAAAAACGCATTTTTCAAGTGTGTCAGCTCATACTCTTGGACTGTCATGTGAAGCGTGGCTCCAGCACTTAACTCTGGTGTGAGGTCATCCACGGGGTGGATTTTAATGGTGAATGTGTGCTCTCCTGATTGATTCGGAGGGTCGTTATCATCTTGCACCCGGAATACCAGGTGGTCGATCACAGTGGTGATGCTGTGGGCTCCGATGTGACGGTAGAAGAGCTTTCCGTCGAGAATATCTTGCTGAAACCACTCAGTCACCACCTGTTCAAACATCTCATCTGTCTCACTGAACATCCAAAGAGAGGGGTCAGTGGGAGACTCCACTTGTCTGAGGAGTAGCTGCCCTATGCTTGAATAAGGAGCTTCGATAATAAATTTAATGGTGGAGTCTTCTGAATCAATATCTGTGGCACTCAGGATGAATGGAGAGATCTGCATGACTTCATTCTCAAAAAGCACCAGGCCTGTGTTGGCGTTGATGATTGGGGGTTCGTCATCAGTGGGGGCAATAGTGATCGGAAACAAAAACTCTACATCGTTACTACCGTCACTCATTCTAAAAATAATGTTATCGCTGTAGGTGTCGCTGCCATCGTGTTGGTAAACCACAATGCCGGCGTCTAAATCGGCAGGGGTGAAGAATTTTCTACGTGAGCCAAGCACAGTCAGTACCCCGTGCTTTAGACCATCGATAACAGTGATTCTCACATCTTCCAGGTTATCCTCATCGCTGATCTCTAAATTCTGAGTGCTTGAAAGGGCTCGTGACTGCCCCTCAAACAGCAACTGCCCTGTGTTCTTGGTTGCCACCGGAGCCAATGTATTCATAGGCTTCACCACAATCATGAAGGCAAAAGTATCAGACACAGCCCCGTCCGTGTCTACAATTTCAAACTCAAGCTGGAAAATCCTCTCCTCATTTGAGTCTTCCGAGGGGGGCTTGTAGGCTATTTTGAGATCTTTAATGTCTCTTTGGTAGAAGGATGTGATGGGCAGGTTCTGATCGTCTGTGCTAATGATATAGCCCTGCTCATATCCGAGCACGGAGGTGATGTTGAATATTAAATCATCCGGGTCAGATTCAACATCCTCCGCTGCCAGCATGTCGCTGGTAATAGCCGTCATCACAAACTGATCGATCTCCATCATCATCATGGCTACAAAGCTGGGTTTAGGAGCTGTGTTCTCCGCACCCTCTTTAATTCTAACCATCATCTGGAAGTGCTCTTGCATGATGGTGTTGCCATCAATGTCTTGCAGTTCTACCATCATGGGAATATAGTCTCTGTTTGGTGACTTAGTCTTAGCGGTGTGCTTATAGCGGATGCCTTGCTTAACAAACTCATCACAGTCAATCATCTGGCCGTTGGTGAAGTTATTCAAAAGCATGCCATACCTTGGAAGACCTCCGGCGCCGACCAGAGTGGCGATCTTACACTGTGTGACGCCATCCTCAAAAGAGAACTCCAGACCCTTTTTGTCAATTGGGTTGCTGTTTCCGTTGAGCTTGTCCACCGACAGAGGCATGTTCCTGGTGAGGACCTCCAGCTGCCTGAACACCACCTCCACCTCCAGCATGAAAGGGATGATCACTGTTTCCGTCTGGGAGTCGTAGCGCAGCTGAAGCTTCACGCGGTCCGTGCTGGGGCTCCGAGCACCGAAATGGATGTATTTCACTTCGTCTGTCCCGAATTCACAGGGGAACTTCTTAGGGGACAGTGTCCCGGGCGTCTGGGCCAGTGGGTCGTTGTCCAAAACGGTGATTTGACAGCGATCCCCTGGCTGCACTTCAGTTACCAGGTCGTTGATGGGGTCCAAAAACACAGTCCTCCCCAAGGGAACTTGGATTCCATTGTTGGCAACGATAATATCGTCTTTATTAAGTCCGGCTCTTTGCCAATGGAGGAAAGCTGGGTCATAGGGCTCAGCTTGAACCGGGGAGAAGGAAGAGGCCACAAACACAACAAGGAGGCATCTCAAAAGTGCCCTTGGTTGAGATTTTTGCAGACAACCAGCCATATCCACTGCTAGTTGCTCTGCATTTAATGCAGAAATCAGTGGGAATACACACTGTCCTCTCCCCCAAAACAAAAAAAAGAAATCAGCAATGGAAAGCAATGTATGCTCTCTTCTCTCTCTCTCTCTCTCTCTCTCTCTCTCTGTCTGCTGTCTTTGGTTGGCTGTGGCCCTACAGAGACTCTCTCACACTCACCCAAAGCAAGTGTGGTGAGTGCAGTGGGACTGTGCAGGTAATAATGAAACACTAGAAAGTGCTAGAGCGTAACTCCTCCCTCTGCTAACACAGCCAGTGAGCCGCCAGCCCCCTTGGCTAATTTAAGAAAGACCATTGGACAGACAGCCTGGGGAAGCACTACCCCCCTCAGCCCACCCCGACTCCCCACAAAAATGCTGCATCTATGGTGGTTTTGTTTTTTTTTGTTTTTTGTTTGTTTTTTTCCTCTGCAATAATCTTATGTATTCCTATTCATTTTGTGTCTGTACTAGCAACTACATAATTACATAATGACATAATTCAAGATGCCCCACTGGTAGATTGTTGATTATTGTGATTATTTATTTCTGCCACATATATTGTAACAACACAGAAAACACAGAAAAACAATTCTTATCAAATGATTAGGATGTGTTAACATTGGTCTTATATAGATATTCAGATATTTCATGGATAGTTAATTGATAGTAATGGCATTGCTAATAATAATAACAAAGGAATGGAAAAGTCATCCCGGCTAATGTTTTTGTTAAGTAAAGAGGAATATCCTATGGAGAAAGACTCATCTGACTCATCTTTATGGTATTTCTTAACCTGCTTTCATCAAAAGCCATACATCTCAGGCACAGCTGACATTCCTGTGCATTCCTGCAGTACAAGTGAAGACAATGCAATGCAAATACAAAGTCAACCGTAAGCACAAGTGTACCTGTTCTCCCTGGGGGGCAATTTGAGGCAATAAAGACCATGTCTCTGGGACGTCCCGGCACCGTCCCGGCACAGGTCCCTGTGGTGCCTTCAGCTGGTCCGACAGGTGGATGTCTGCACCCAACAGACAAAAATGTCTAGAAAGCTTTAAATACGGTTAAAAATATATCACTTATTTTTTAAGTGTGTTGATTTCATTCATCAAGTCAGTGTGTTAACGTTGTGCTCCTACTAAACCTCAACCACCACCAGCATACTGTACACTACACCATACAGTAAATATCTGGCTGACATTTCTTGATTTATTGGGTTGCGGAAACCAATCTTGCTTTGTGGTTCAAGGAGGGAAGTGCTGGTACATTCTGGTTTAAAATTATGCCAGGAGTGGCAATCCCCTTCGCCCTGCTGCCATTCAAGCGTGTGTTGATATAATTCTGCCATTCTCAAGTTATTAATATGAATGAATATTAAACTATGTCAAATGTATAATGGAGACAGACAATGATGACTGTACCTCGGTCACTTTGACAAATCACAACTTTAAAATCAAAACTTTAAGAAATTACAGTGCTCTCTGAATGCAGTGACAATGGCAGAAAGTGTAATCCGTTATGATGATGATGTTGTTAAGGTCATGTTAAGATAAAAATACTTAGTGGCCATTTATGGAGTATCATTTGAGGAGGGCAGGAGACTTAATCAAGTGGTCCGTATCACATTGCAGACATGTCTTGCAAATACTTTATCTGCAGTAGAATTCCGTGACATTTTTCAAATAAAAAACGTTGACCTCTGAACCCACATAACCTACAGTATTTATTTTCTTCTATAAATACTGTATGATCTGTACTTCTGTATGAGAATACTTTTATTTTCTTTAATCCTCTGCTCCAACGATGTGAGAACAATTTTCATATTCTATATAAATCTTTTGGGGTGAGTGTTATACAATAATTTAAAAAAATGAATTGGTTAATTGTTTCAGAACGACAAATGAGTGGTTGTCTTGGTTAAAGGTGGGTAGCCAATACCTCCGATAATTAGGCCCGTATCCAAATAAAAGCGGTGGTTCGCAAATACCGCTAACAATTATATCAAGATAAAAGTGTTGGCGATAATGGCGCGTGACGAATGCACGGCCCGAGGTAGCAACATCACAGTTAGCTAGCCTACAGATCACAGCATTGGCTGAATAGCCAAGATGCCAGTTGTGTCAAAGAAATTCTAGATCTCTCTTTTCATGACGTCCTCTAAATAGGTGCGTTGCCCTTCTTCCCCCTGACTGCATTTGGACCAGGCTTTTTATAAGCATATACAAATATATCCCGTCAGGATGTCCTCTGTAGTGGAACGAATTGAGCCTTGTTATCTGTGCTATGGCCTATTAATGGGTGGCTTACAAACTGTGAACCATACACCAACAAAAGGCCTTGTGTTCTTATCCATGCATTTGACCTGTTCAACAAATGGCCAATGGATCCGCCGTTTCCTAAATTGAACAAAATGCTGATATGATGATATGACATCTCATTATACATCTCCCTAACTCCCATTGCTCTTCATCACACAGGTCATAGGCTCTTCAGCTGGATTGTGTTGAACGTTGGGACAGCCCTCTCCTTTCTGGGATTGGGACTCGATCCTGCTGCTAATTTGTGTCCAAGGTAAACAGACGGATCGGTCGGAAGTGTTATCTCATCCACGGAGCGGCTCACGATGACAGGCGGACCGCGTGACCCCATGATGGATGTGGAACAAAGCCTGGCGATTAAAGCCCTCGATGGCCATGTGCCACCCAGAGAGGGAAGGGGAAAAACTCGCTTTTCTGCTTTCCACTTGGAGGAATAGGAACAAACAGCGGATGTTTAAAATGAGATCAGGTATAATCCTGCTGTGATTGGTTGTGGTTATGTTGTTGACTTACAGGGGGCTTAAATGTTTAAACACTTAAACACGTCAAATTAACTTTATTTAATCCAATCTGGGAATACCTGTTTCAAGAAGTACAAATTGCCTAATATGAATTAATTTGATTCACTACAGCATAAAAACAATGTTCACATTGTTCACACTTTCATTCATATACTGTTTCTTAGGTTAAAAACAGTATTGTGTATGAATTACTAGGGTCCTCCATGCACACACACACACACGCACACACACACACACACACACACACACACACACACACACACACACACACACACACACACACACACACACACTGTTGATGAATGGTCTGCTTCATCTGTATAGCACCCTCACACAGGTTCATCACTGACAGTAAAATATGAGCAAGCACAGTGCATGTGTAGATGTGTGTGCACACAGATGTATGAGTGTGTGTGAGCGCACCTGAACATGCAGTGGTGCATATAAAAGGGCCACCTATATAGGCTATAGATTTAATAAAAAACATGTCTATTCCTTGCCTATTTCATTGTATATGTTCATGTATTTTGTCTGTCTTGTGTTGCGATTGTGCTGCTCAATGAGACTTCTTGAATAAATACAGATGAACACAAGATAAAAAAAACAAATGTCATGTACATTTCAAGCTTTTGACAATGTATTAATACACAGTTTTAGACGGTTTTAGAAATGTTGGCCTGATGTAGTTTTTCTACAGCGACATCGATCCACAGTGGACCTAAAGGGAAGAAACGTCTGAAAGTATTTCAAACTGTTATTTGGTATCTTGCTGTAATGCGTGTTCCCCAATGATTCTTGCTTGCCTTCTACAACAGCATAGTATCATACCGTCAAGGAGAGCATTGTTTGAAAAAAGGTATTTAACATATTTACATTTTACAATTTTTTTTGTATAAAAAAAGCTCTTGCTATTAGACTAGATGCTTAATTCATGATTTAAGATCCCAAAAAACGTAACAAAGAAAACCCAAAAAGTAAAATACCCAACATGTCCTTCCTTGAGCAAGATGATCTAGCATTCATTGGAAGTCACTTAAAAGCGACTGCTGAATGACTAGTAAATAGTAAGATAATAATATCAGTTTGCTATCCTAGATATGCATTATAATAGAAGCCCCCAATGCAGCAAGAGTCCTACCCTAGTGACAGTATAAACTCCACATACCCCCTGAAAATAGTTCAGAAAAAGTCCCTTCCCCCTGACACACACACACAAACACACATGCACGCACACGCACACACACACACGCATGCTTGCACATTTTCTTCACTGTAACATTCTGTTTGTGTCACTAGTATCCCAATCATCCGTTGCTGTTGTAAATATACTCAGCGTATAAATAGAGGATATGGAGACCCAAGACATTTGGATCCAGTTCATAGCCGAGGTTAGGCTTCCTGCGGATGCTCGGGGGGTGTGGGGTGACCCATGACTGTGGTCAGGTCCCAGTTGATGGGTTGGCATGGCATGGGCAGCGGTTCCAGAACCCATCTTCCGGTGGATGGAGATGGGGCCGGTGCTGTTGGTTTTACTGTAGCGAGTCGAGTTGAAAGGCCATGGAAACAAGCCTGTTATAGCGCCTGGATCCATCCCAAACACCGGGCAACACCGGACTATAGATGGGACACTCTGGTGGGACTGAAGTCATATAAATATCTGCATTATTGTGTTGTATCGCAATTGATTTATAAGCCCGAATTGCTCTGTTGAGCTCATGCGTCATCGTTCTTTCAATCTTGTATTCCTCCTGATGATGTATGACCTCATTAAGTGAGAAAAGAGGGTGGGGTGGGGGTTAAAGGTCAGCGGAGGTTTGTTTCTTGTCTTCTTTTTAGGTAAATATGTACTTTCATTTAACCCTAACCCTAACTACGGTGAATCAGCGATGTTGTGAGGCTAGACGCTGTCCCTCAGTCGAGGTAGCTGACCTGAGAATGCAGGCGACAGTTAGGGATTCCTGTCTTTTAACACAGTCTCTTTGAACTGAATATGTATGCACCTGGAGTACCTGTCTGCACCGACGGCAAGAAGAAATAGAGGGTGTGGTAAGGAAAATATGGAGAAAACTATAAATGAAACATTGTTTACTGTTCCAGGTTATGAGTCATTATGTAGGCCTACTATTGGCTGGTGTTACTGTGTATGAGTTATTTCCAGGTTAAATATCCTACATCTGTCACCCTAACCCTAACATACAATCATTTAAAAAAATGTGTTTAGGTTAATTTATCGTACTTTATCTATATAATGAATGTATTCTCCATTGAACTTGTATCCCACTTTGCATTACATGTGTGCATAGTTATAATGATGCTAATTATTAATTCAGTCTAAACTGTATGGTCATTTATTTGTAGGGTGTAAAGAGTGCTACAGACATCGAATAAAAAAACGTTTTATTGATGTTCACTGTCAGATCTCAGGATGAATTACTAATCACCAAACTGTATGAATTGTGTGAAGTCTCCAGCCATTAAATTGCATTGAGCATATCTGTTACATATTAATTAAATTAATTACATATTAATTACAGTCCGTGTGAATTTACATCAGATGGACATATTATCTTGCAATGTGTAGTACTGAGGCCAAACAATACACACAAATAAACATAAAACAGAGAATATACAGAAGAAAATAAAACAAATAATCTCTCATAAAATAGACATAATAATAATATACATCCTCACTGTTCTGCACTAATTACATCTCTATATGACGTAACATTCAAAGCCATCTATGGATTTTTAATTACAAATTCAAACCCATTATAGACACATAACAACAGGTAGGTAAGGTTATCCTGAAATATATGTAAAAATATTTGTTTACAGTTCAAATAAAAATAGTTAAGCTGGTTTGAATCATGCAGAAGTATTTATAAAAAAATACACATTTCTGAAATGCTGACAACAAATATAGTCGCGTTTATTCGATGCATCAATGAATCAATGAGAATCTTCAATCTGAAAGAAAAGAAGAAGAAAGAAAGAAGAAATTAGATTGGTGGTTATTGTGATGTATTTGAGGGAAGTGTTATTTAGTCCAGCATACATCAAACATAGAAAGGAAACATATTTACCACTGATTTAGTCAACATGTCTTATTTAAGCTTGACGTCTGATTGACAGCTCTCTGTTGTGCTCTGTTTCAGGCTCTCGTGTCACCTGCTTTCCCATCTCTTGGAGGGGAACTTCTGCTTTGGCCAAGTTTATATGCCCTTTGCCTTGAACTTTGACCCCCCTGTGCAGGAAAACATCTGTTTTGAGGAGAAGGCTACCTGACATAATCCTAGCGCACATCTATTGATGTGATTTATGAATAACTGTTAAGCTGCTCCAGCGAATGGCCCATGAGCTGACCTAGCTCGCGGCTTTAGAGGGATCATCCAAGAGTCATCCGCTACGGGAATGACAAACGGATGGATAACACATACGATATAAAACGTTAAACATAGTTTGTGTCTCGACGATGATGATTTCAGTTATTAAGAGATACTTCTGAAAGTATGTTCACTATGTCAGAGACCTGTGGCTACAACAACGATAACAGACACTATACAAAACGTAAAACTTTGTGTGTGTCTTGACAATCTTGTGTGATGATTTTAGTTACTAACCGATACTTCTGTAAAGTATTTTGTCGTCCTGGGGCTACAATGGCCACAGACGGCAATTTACGAAACATAAAAAAAGGAAGACAAGGACTGACGTACTCGTAATTGTTCAGGGATCTCTCGAAGCGCCGCACTCGGGCCTCCATTCAGAGTCAACCATATAGGTCAGGGTGCTTTGTTTGCGACGCCAGCCCCATCGCCGGTCCATTACAATCGCAAATTGTACCTGCCTTAATTTCGAGTGCGTATCCATTAAAAAGAGTTTAGGTTTAGGACTGGTAACGTGAACACAAACAATAGGCTCGGGTTGCAGGCACTAAGTCCCCGCATAGGGACCTGTAGCGGTTGTGTTCGGCCGCAGCGAGTGTAGCCGCAGGTAGAGATACGGATCTACTGAGGTTAGCCGGCCACAATGCTGAAAGGACCTCACATTCCACGGGGGATTTTGTGTGGGTTGGGAGAAAACACTGGCCCCGAGTTTAACCCCCTGAGCTACGATGTTCACCGACAAAGCCTCACTCTTATCTGTGGTGTTTTTATATCTTCTGAATTGTTCATCGTCGTCCGGTCGCCTCCACATTTGACCCACTTCTACACTCGACCGCCAACACAACCGGTTCCGTCCGACATTTTTTATATTGCTTGGGGAAGTCGGTTATTACAAAAAGATTGATTGTCGTTGAGTCTGCTGTGAGGAAGACTTGAATTGTTGGAGCTTGTCGAATAATGACGGCGGCAGAAGGGTTGACTGGTTCACTGTCTAAAGGTTAACTGACCTCAGCCACAATCCAGATGGAAGGCTGCAAAACGCAAGCACACTGATTT
The DNA here is from genome assembly GCA_030340625.1 of Merluccius polli. Lineage (NCBI taxonomy): Eukaryota > Metazoa > Chordata > Actinopteri > Gadiformes > Merlucciidae > Merluccius > Merluccius polli. Next base: position 10,571 of record JAOPHQ010003483.1, on the reverse strand, counting down.
ACGTTCAGGCTGTAAAGAATGAAAGTGTTTGAAATGTTTCAATGGGAATTTATACTTGTGTGTTAATGATCATGAATAAAAACGACTTTGAAGTCAAGCAGGTATTAATACAATGCTTGATCTCGCCAGATGTAGTTTCACCTGGAGAGAGTGGTTGACTTCAAATCTATCTATCCCTTGTCCCTCAAGGGATATAGACACTGAGCATTTTTTAAATTTCTTATCCAACACAGGTTTTGAGGAAAAGAGTAAAGTAGAATAGAGAACAATAGAGCGGTGCAGCAATGAGTCCTAAAACCCGGAAGTCCGTTAGCATGTCGGCACTTCCGGTTCCCTTGTCTCAAAGTCAACGGGTTTTTTTAATGGGTTTTTGGTTAGATACCTGAAATAAGGTCTGTGGTTAACACAAGCTTAAGAGATTTTGTTTTGTTCCACATTTTGATCTACGACAAAAAATACGTCAATACCCCACTCGTGAATTTTGAAGCTTTTACGTGTCTTAAAAAACTTCTGCCGATTGCATTTACGCTTCAAAAATCATAAAAGTAGTGTTCATTGGTGAAGATTATCTTGCTTAGCAAAATGTAAACGAAAATACTTATAAACTTTTGTTTGCCACAGAGCTTTCTGCAATAATCCCAAATCCAATGGAAAAAACCCCATTGGCTTTTTGTCGAGGGAATCCAGGGCGTTGCTAACTTCCGGGTTGGCCTACAAAAATACGTCATCCTGCGCCACTCTACAGGTACACAGGTACAACTTTGTACCACGCTTGTTTGTTGTCCTTCTTTCAAAGGATGAAAATAGGAGGGAAAAAAAACTAAGCAAGCCAGTCACTTGAGACACCACTTCCTTAATGCCCGCTTTCAAACACACCACGTCTCCGAATCTGCAAGATCTTTAAAATGTCATCCCTCAGGCTGTAGTGGAGCAGCAGGGTAGAGCGCTAACTGCTACTTGCATGTTTATGTGAGTCTCTTATCAGACCAGGTGTTTGTGAGATTAAGCCAGATCGATATCTAGATAGATATCGATCTGCATATAAAAGAAGTGCGCGTGCGCGTACAAGAGAGAGAGAAAAAAGAGAGAGACAGATGCAACATCCACACATCCCAGAGCAGCTGCTTGCCCTGCTCCACGTCTGCAGTGACTTGTTTGGTCCGAGGCGGAAGAATGTGACTCAGTTGACTCTGATACTCCAGGGCCGCCATCATTCTCCTTCCAGTCGGCAAGTTTCTCCCTCTAATTACGAGGAGGCTGTGACCTGTGGCCCTGTCCGACGGGGGCCCTCTTAGCCCAAGGAGCCCTCTGAGGGTGATGGAAAGCCTGGCGTCTCGACACGCCTACATCACACTGAGGTGAAGGCATGGTTCAGGGAACACACTCTTGGGAGGTTATGGTGCTTGGGACGAACCAATGACCAACAAACGAGTGGGCAAGCCACTGCAGAGGACAACAAAAGTAACATCTGCAAAAGTTGAGGTTGCTCAATGATGGCATATACAGAGAGAGTTTTATGTTCATTATTTAGTCATTTAGCATTCAACACTTTGATCCGAAGCAACCTACAGTGTTTTCAGATACAGTTAATTAAGGAGCAGGTAGGGGATTAGGGCATCTTGCGGACATTGGCGATCACAGCCGTAATGACTGTGGATTTGATAGATGTGTGGATTGGATGTATGATATACTTCAACTTGAACTGAGTAACAATGACCTACTGGTCACTCAGAGCTAGTGTTGACCTCGCATGTCAACTCCTTAGTTTTCCTTTAGAAAGCAAAGCTTGACCCCATATTATGAGCTGCCTTTCATAATTAACTTAAGATAAATTGGTTTGAAAAGCAGTTATATTTTCTCACTTTTACCTGTTTACTTTGGTAAAAAAAAAAACTACTTAACCATGACAGCTCGTTACAATGTAGGGAACCAGGAATAATCAAAGGACAAATACCACAGACCAAGAAGGAAATGACATGTAATTGTCATATAATGACTGCTCTGTAAACGAGTGGATGCGTTAGAGGTGAAGTAATGACGCTCTGGAGATACAGATCAGTTCCTAGTACAGTGTAGTTAGGGGCCAATCAAAATATATCATTTTTTTTCAGTCAAACAAAAAAAGGGGTTCCCACACCTAAATGACCCGTAACAGAAAGCCGACGTGTAGGTAAGGTCGTAGGTCAAATGTTAACGGTTTAAAAGTGGTTTTAAATTGGCAGGTTGCAGCAGCAATGGTTGTGCATCCCTTGACTCTGCTGGAACAACTGTTGCCCATCACATCACATGATGTGCAGGAATGCACCGTTCACATTCTTCCACTCTTGACACTGAAACTCCATCATTGTCCTAGCAGTCACAGACCCAACACAGACACTACCATCACAGACCCCACATACCCTGTCAATACAATACTCAGGAAACATGTTTATTAGAGACCAATATGTGTTGCCATGATTGATGTGGAATGGGAGAGGTGCTCTGTGGTATAATTAGGGCTGCCCGCGACTAAAGATTTTCTTAGTTGACTCTTAGTCACCATTTCAAGCTGATGGTCGACTAATCGTCACACTCTTAATGTAATTATTTCAATTTATTTTTTGGGGGCATCAGAAAGGGTTTTGAGTTCCAGGGCGTTATAAAATAAACACCGTAATAATCAGCCTTTAAAATATAATTTTTACAAGCACACGCATGAAGCGGGCCGCCTATTAACGGCATGGACCAAGCGGTTCTGAAGGTTGTCGGAACAACCAGGAAGGAGACATTGAACACTTTTGATAATCGTATTTATACACCGTATAACTGCACACAACTTTATTTAAAAGCAAGGAAATGGAAAACGTGTTTGTTGGTATTTGTGTGTCCGGTGTGTGTGGATGTGCGGCTCCTTCAGGGGAGCGGTTCATGTTAATAGCGGAGTCCCGGGAGGGTTCACCTTCGCGGGCGTAGTTACTAGGAATGTGCGACTATCGTCAATATGTTCAGAAACCATCTATTAAGTAGAATTACTCAAATAAAAATAAATAATCAAATAAACATTTTCTAAATGGAGACAGTTGTTGTTTTCTTCTACAATTGAAAATCGATGCAATTCAATGTGATCCGTTTCTTTTTCTCTGCTTCTTATCTGAGTGAGCGGAAGCTGTACTCCTTAGCCAAGCTTGTTCTAAATTACAGTCTATTTTAAATTACAGTATATTCTAACCCCATAATAATCCAACTCACCTTCCCCTTCCATAATAATTACACATACATATCGCTAAAAAATCCCCAAACCTTACACAAAAAGGCGTTTCCTTACTGATAACAAAGCCCTTTAATGTTCCTCGACTAACTGCCATCCTCACTTAACAATTTCAAGTTCAGCATCTCGTTTGTTCTCCGGGTACCAGGTGTTTCCTTCTAGACGCTGTGTGAGAGAGCACCCCCCCCACCCCCCCTCCCTCCCTCTCCTCCCTCCCTCCCTCCCTCCCTCCCGCGGGCAACATCCGGGCCTCCCTGCAGTAAAGTGTCCCAGGTGGGGTGGGATGACTGACTGGCCAGGTCTGAACCACATCAAACCAACCCGCTTCACCCCACAGGAGAAAACCCTGTCATTACACAGGAGAGGATCGCGCATGTGCCTTCTGAGCTGCCGTAAATCTCCCAAAGTCCTGCAATAAGCTTCCCCTTAACCTCAGCTAGGTCATTAGAAAGTGGAGCAAAGGGATTGGCTCAAATGTGTAGAAAGTAATAGTGGTTTATTTATAAAATGTTAAGTGTTTGTTTCTGACTGCTCAGACATGCTTGTCATTGATTTGTTGCTGTAGATAGACTCGATTTGAAGTCATTAGTTGACTATCACTAGCCATCTACATCGATAGAGGGAGGACAGATGTTTTTAGTTTTTTTAGTTGAACTATTTACTATTCAGTCATTCAGCAAGCGCTATTTATCAAAGAGACTTAAATTGATTGGTTCATTAATAGGCAGAGTAGGGGTTAGATATTTTGCTGGGGGATGCCTACAGCTAGACGGCGGACATTGGGGTTCGAACCCAACACCTTTCTGGCTGAGACTATACCATGACGAGGCCATAACTAGACCATGACTAGACCACGAATAGACCATGAAGAGACCATGACTAGACCATCTCTGAACCAACCACTCCCAGTCCCAACCAACGTCCAATTGAATGACAAATTGAATAAACCAAACTGATCATTGTCGAGACTAAAAAAGTCCATCTATCTATCTATCTATCCATCTATCTATCTATCCATCTATCCATCTATCTATCTATCTATCTATCTATCCATCTATCCATCTATATATCTATCTAACTATCTATCTATCTATCTATCTATCTATCTATCTATCTATCTATCTATCTATCTATCTATCTATCTATCTATCGATCGATCCATCTATCCATCTATCCATCCATCTATCCATCCATCCATCCATCCATCCATCCATCTATCTAACTAGCTATCAAACACAAAGGAAACCTGTGTGATGAGTGGTTTCCCTTACCATTTGACCTCAAACAAGCACCCTTAGAGCTAACTGGCTAATAACAGTGCGGCTCCCGTTCTAATTATGTCCTTTACGGCCAGACTCCTACGTGTTATGTCCCAGCGCAGGGCCACTAGCACTCTCTAAGTCTGCTCTCCAGGTTGCTCATCACCACCTCAACCAGCTGTAGGAGACCAGTTAATGCTTGACATTGGCCAAATTGTACACCCCTGCTGTAATTTTCTCTTTTACTCTTTTACAATGGCGTCATTCACCCCTAGTGTGTGTTTTGTGGAAAATACTCATAGGTCATTGGTGCTTCTACGAAAGGTGCAGAATGGAGCCAAAGATTATTCGATTATTATTTTGGATAATCAATGGAGAAAAAAAAGGTCTGTAACATGAGAGACTGCATGTTTGAAAATAATACTTCGCAGTTGGTTTAAAACAGGAACACAACGTCTTTGCAGAAAGCAAATCAATCCTGTGTCTAATTTGCTCTTCCGCATATAACTGCTTTGCATATTTGAGGAACCTTATTTCTAATTATGTTTAGAAGCTTTTACATAGGAAGTTCAGTAATACAGTCCCTAAAACTGGCACATGCCTGGGTTTGAATCTCTGCTCAACGATTGAAAAAAAAACCTCAATAAAACTAAGCTCAACAATGACACTGACCCTTTTAAACTGAGGGAAAAAAAGAAAACTGCCTCAACCAGAAGGGCTCTTTTGAAGAGCCCTCTGGAGCATGTAAGCAGAGACGACCTGTTATTCTGCGGAGGGAATACCAGTGATTTCCTGAAGGTGACTTTTTTTCGTCAAAATGGATGTGATCCGTGACCGCTTACGCGCCGCCACTGAGGTCTCAGATCTGAGCCTTTCGTCGGCTCTTAAGAGGGGTGTGAATTCCTCCAGCCCGGGGTCCCGGCCCTTGGGTCGACGGTTTGGGGAAGCTTCTGAGTAAAAAGGAGTAAGCACAGGTGCAAATCCAGGGGCCACACAATGCCACGCACACCATCATTAGCTCAAGAGACCCCCAAAGCTACAAATCTGGAACTCAGAGGAACTCAGAGGAATTGTATAGAAGACATTGGATTGGTCTGAAGCAATTATTCAATTGTTAAAATATCTCACGAGAATATCGTTTGACTTTGTATGAAGATCATGGTTTGTAAGTCCACTAAAAACCATGAAATGAACATATAAAATGACACGAAGACAATATGTGAAGTGTTTTAACCTTAATTGACACAAGAGAGAGAGAGAGAGAGAGAGAGAGAGAGAGAGAGGGGCTTAGAGAGAGAGAGAGAGAGAGAGAGAGAGAGAGAGAAAGAAAGACTCAGATCCTCCATTAATAGAACAAGTGAAAAATCTTCCGCGGTGTATTTATAAAACCACCGGACCGCACCGCCAAACCTTCTCTGTGTTTTAGGCGGTTCGGCAACTAAGTAAGTGTTAATAACCTTGCGCTATTATGCGTAGATTTGTTTCTTACGACTCCTCTATTTATAATTTTATGTTAATTCAGGATGTGGGGTTGTAATACTGTACACTCCCAGAGGACGTTTGTGGCCTGTTGATCCGTGGAGGACTCTCCCTTTACCAACACCTGAGCTGGGTAAGTGGCCCAACAGCTGCCTGGGTGGTGGTGGTGGTGGTTGTGCACCCACCATGGTTCCTCAGACACTGAAGTGAAGGACAGGTGGCTAGCTTGTCTATCTTAGGCGATGCTAGGATAGGCAGCTAGGCTAGCAAAGAGGTGACATCAGTGGTGTTATGGGGGTTCCCCTTCTGATCGAAACACTATCACAAGCTAGCAAGCTTGACATACAGACGTAATGTTAATATCTCCCATTGTAATAACGTTATCCAGCGCAGGGACCTGTTGGACACACTAAATCTCCTATTCACATACCCTGTCTGAGTAAGGAAGAGCGACAGCAGCCATGTCCAGATTTTATGCAACATTTTGTGTGATTTTCGGCCAGTCAGACCGTAGTAGACCACAGCTTATATAGCCTGTGAAATACCAGAAAATGCAAAGTAAGTGTATTCTCAATGTCAATTCAATGTCATAACAGACATTGACTGCCAAGGGGGCTTCGTTATCACAGGCAAACAGGGTCAAGAAAGCCAGTTCAACAGGAAGGATATAGCTTGCTGGTCAGGTAGCATTATGGACATAGTAAGAGCATGCACAGAGGTTTGGGGCTATAAACGTTAACACGAACAGAGAGCAGGTTAAGACTTGAGTGCTTGTTTTGTTTGGCGTGGAAGCTATTTAAAGGCACTGTAGGTACGATTTAAGAGCTATTATTTGAGTTGTTATTAGTTAGAAATGTCATCCGTCAGCTATAAGTGAGTGAAATGCGCTGTGAATATCTGTTCCGGGTTGACTGTGCCTGCTTCTGTATGAGACAATTTAGCTTTATGGCTATATTTTGTTGCTGTGTGTGAGTGACAAATATTGCAGTCAAACACATTGCTGTGTGTCAAAGATTATCACGTGACTCTCGAGATCACCAGATCAGTGTAGGGGCGCTATTTGCAACATATCAGTCATGTGTTTATCCGTGTCCATTGCACACATCATATAAAAAAGACATGAACAGCGGTGATAACGTGAGGGGAAATGTCACTTTTTTGCGGGGGCTATTAGTAGGTTAATAGGCGGGGCTGTCGTTGGTCATGGGATCTCAGACCTACTTTTAATGAGCGCGTCCGTCGCCGACGCCTCAGTCTGCGTGTTGCTCGCCGTGTTTTCACCGGGCTCCTTCAGGGACTCCACCGAGGTTTCGTTGGAGATGATGCCCTCATCGTCGGTAGCGACCTCCTGACCTCCTGAGGCCTCCGTCGGGCCGGTCGACGCCAGCTGAGCTGCGCTCTCCTCTGTTGCCACGGCGTCCGGCGTCTTGCCGGCCTCAACCTTGTCTTCCGCTTGGGCTGAAAAAAAAAGAACATCAAAAGTACAGGATGAGAAACGTCACGTTTCACAACCTAAAACTTCCTCAATGATGGCTGACATTTTGCAAACGTTTGCAGACACATTTCCCCGAAATGTACGCCCCCCCCGCCCCCAACACTACCCACCCACCTACCCACCCGCCCATCAAAGTGACGCTGTTGCTTGTAATTAGCCGAGGGGGGGGGGGGGGGGGGGGGGGGGGGGGTCCATAATTACAGAATTTCTTATCGTATGTGCTGCAGGCGTTCTGCCTGCTGAGGTGGAGGGGGTTGTGTGTTTTGTGTGTGTGTGTTTGTGGGGAGAGGGGGGGGGAGGGCCATCTGAAGAGGGCCACCAGGTCTGTAATGGCGGACCGATTACTGACCAGCTGCTAATTTTGCCAGACAGCTGTTGGGGTCTGTGGGAAAGTATGGTGTCTCCATCATTATTTGACCACGGGTAATGCTGAGGGATGTAAGGAGGAGAAAAAGAAGAAGAGGAGGGGAAAAGGGCCGGTGTTGTAGACATTGTTGTGCCATGACTCAGAGACTTTGCCTCTCAAGTTTGTCTATGCACCTCCCCCCCCCCCCCCCCCCCCCCCAGAGACGGTGTCTGGTCTCTGGCCGATGACTGAGTGCAGGCTCTTTGGGAATTGGAAATCTGTCCTGGTCTTTGGTTGAGGTGAGGGTTATAATTTGTGTCCCGCAATAAAGAGGGAAATGACCTGTTCTTAGTCAGTGGAGACTGAGAAAATGGTGAAACATGGGAAAGTTGCTAAAGGTGAAAGTAAAGTTTCGTTTTGAGATGAGTGTGTGTTGAACCGTGTGTGTGTGGGGTGTAGATCTTCACACATTGATATGTTTTATACACCAGTTATGTAATTTCCTCTTTACATCGTTCCTCTTTTAAACTATGCATTGTGCGTGTGTGTGTGTTCATGCATGTTTGTGTGTTCATGCATAATAATGTGTGTGTGTGTGTGTGTGTGCGCGTGTGTGTGCGCGCGTGCATGCGAGCGAGATTTTTGCAATACATGCATTAGATTAAACTTGTTAAGCTGAGTAATGACAGCTTTTCAAGTGCCACAGTTGATTTTCTTCCTGTTACAGAGTGACTCTTTGTTGTTATGAGTGGGGGAAAGAGCCATTTAAGAAGCATTTACCTTTTAAAAGTGGCTAACTGTCCACTTACCATGGCCTGGGGGAGGGTTAGAGGATGTGGGGAAAGACATGACTGGACAAAATGTTCCAGTCTGGTAAAAATAAACATTTAATTAATTAGAATAGAATCATCAGAATAGAAGTGAAATACAGAGAAAGTGAAAAGAGGTATTAAAATGTTGGTTGTGTTAATTAATCAATATTACACTGGAGGGTGTGCGTTACCGACATTATTGGCACGGCATTGATGCAGGACCGAGGCGCTTGCGCCGAGTTCAGCGACGCTTAGGGAACTCGGCGGCGGCAAGCGCCTCGGTCCTGCTCGGCTTTGTCAAGTTTCCGTAACCTCTGGATATTACCCAATAGAAAAGAAATCAAGATTTCAACTTTAACAATTATTCAGCGACACCAATTACATTTGCAATACTACAACGTTGTGTGCTAGAGAGTGAAACGGCGGTATTATTCAATAAAATCACTTCGCAAATGTAATATTTTGATACATTGAGACTATAATTGAGAACTCCCTGAAAGGGCTAATAGTCATGGCGATCCGCTCAGTCTAGTGCGCCATCGAGTGGTGAACTTAGTATTGCAATCTCCAATGTCTCCAAAATGAACGATATTAATGGCATAGCACAGTAGGCTATCAGATTTCTTTTTAAACAAAAACTAATTCTAGCTTGTGCCCATTTTGCTCCACACATGCACATGTGTGTTTCCTTGCTAAGAATACAAAAATGCTATTACATTTTATTCTATCTGGTTTGCATGTTGGTTACCATATTCGTGAGACAGATGACTCATTGCTCTTATTGCTTCACAGCGCTACACATTTTCCCTCCTTGTAGGCTCACCTGGTTTGCATGCACTTCCTTATGTTGGTATCTAACTGTTCTTGCCAAAGAGGAAGCCATGTGCCGCAAAGGTTGACCACAAAACACATAAAAAAATAACTGCCAGCCGGTTCCAGAAACAGCTTGAATATGTCACCCTCTATTGAGTTTGTTACTTCCGCAGATGACTTTTTAGTTTCAAAGCTTTCTTCTTTTTCGGTTTATATCTCCCTCACAAGTATCTCTGTGTGTGTTATCACTGTTATATTTTAAACTGATTTTATTTCTAGTTTGTGTTGTGTTGTTTCCCGTGTTAAACACTTTGTATTTGCAGTTTTTCACGAAAGCGCTACATGAATGAAGTTTCATTGATTTTTGGTTTTCTTGACTGATCATAGGCTCATAATCCTCACCCTTCTGCTCTGCCATTGGCTGGGGCTCTTCAGCGGGTCCAGAGTCCTTTGGCTTGGGATCTTCAGCGGATCCAGAGTCCTTTGGCTGGGGATCTTCAGCGGGACCAGAGTCCTTCGGCTGGGGATCTTCAGCGGGACCAGAGTCCTGGGACTCCTTTGAATCCCCGGTCTGCATCCCTGTGCAGTGGATGTACGACCACAAACAGTCACAGTTACTGACCGGTGGATCACCAGGCAGACAGAAATAAACAAACAAAACTATAACAAAGTTAGTCTTCATTTCTAAAGACAACATCAAACCGATCTGGCTGCAGTTTCCTGTTCAATATTATCTATGTGTGCAATTTCCTTGAGACACTTACATGTGCAATGCAGAAGCTTGAGTCACTTCATAGCTTTATAATGATTTCACTTTATATTCTATGTATATATGCCTCGTCTTGTAGCTAGTCTAATATCTGAATATGATCTGAGTATAGTGTAGGTTTCTAGTACTTAATTGTATTATTATTAATGTTATTATTAGTAGTAGTAAATAGTAACATTCAGGGAAAAAGGGGCAGAACTGTCTACTCCAGTGGTTGTTAGGGTGTTTTATTCCCGGCCTAAAGGCACTGAGTTCGAAGCCCTTATGTCCCCAGCCTGTCTACAGGCATCCTTGTGAAAGATGCCCTAACCCATACCTGCTCCTTAATGAGATGTATCTGAAGTTGCTCAG
>JAOPHQ010003482.1:45000-99686 GCA_030340625.1 Merluccius polli | reverse complement strand
AGAGAGAGAGAGAGAGAGAGAGAGAGAGAGAGAGAGAGAGAGAGAGAGAGAGAGAGAGAGAGAGAGAGAGAGAGAGAGAGAGAGAGAGAGAGAGAGAGAGAGAGAGAGAGAGAGAGAGAGAGAGAGAGAGAGAGAGAGAGAGATGGGTGGACGTGCAGGGTGATGGAGAGAATCAGAGGGATGAATACATTATCTTTTGAGACTGCTACTTCCATCCTTGTTCCACAATAACTCTCTGGTCTCTCTGAGCGTTCTCACCCGCACTGTAGCCAACAGCATTTCACACACACTTGGATTCAGAAGTGGCTCGCAGTGGCATCATGAATAAAACCGGCGATCACCTCCTCTACAGCCTCTCTCTCTCTCTCTCTCTCTCTCTCTCTCTCTCTCTCTCTCTCTCTCTCTCTCTCTCTCTCTCTCTCTCTCTCTCTCTCTCTCTCTCACTGGACCACTGTTCCTCTTCCCTTTTGTATTCCACTTCCCTCTCACATATCTTGCGCCCTAATCTCCCCCCTAATCTCCTCCGTCCTAATCTCCTCCGTCCTAAGGCCCTGGTTTGCTTTCATGCACCATTATGTCCTTTTCTCTCTTTCTTTTTATCTGAATCACCCATTGATCCTACCCACTGTTTTTCTTTTCTCACATTCTCCATTCAGTACACTTGGATCCATATGCTGCAGTGTGTCCCCCCCCCCCCCCCCACACACACACACACACACGTGCTCTCTTTTTCTCCTTCTTTCTTTCTTTCTTTCTTTCTTTCTTTCTCTATCTTTATTGTATTTTTATTTTGTAGCTTATCTTTTAATGTGTTCTTCTCTTCCTCTCGATCCCTCTGTTATCATATTCTCTTCACTCCTCTATTCTCATACCATACCTAACCCTCTCTTTCTGGGCTTTCTTTGTTTGTTTGTTTTTTCTTTGTTTGTTTCCTTTTCCAATCAACCAGTCTGTGCTTGAATCCCAATGTCACACCACCTATACACTATTTACCCAAAATAGGATGTCTTTCAATACCCCGATGTAGCAAGTGAATCCAATACCGCAAGCGATGGATAGTGTTAATAAAGTTGATTTCAATATTCTCCAAGACAGATGTTATACACATTTTGTTTGCGCAGTGACTTTGCATGCACGCAGCTCAACTAGCATTAATCAGCAGTTGGCAGTATGCTTGGGGAATTATTGTTCAGTCAACTGGACCCTATCATGGCTGCACACCTGCAGATCAGACGTTCGTATATGAATGCATATAGTCTCATACTGCAGGGCTCGATTTAAAATAATGATGATGCATTAATCAAACATGTTTCCCTGTAATCTCCTCACTTGCGTGCCCTTTTTATTAAAACCGTTTTATTTTTAGCTGAAGCCAGGCTGGATTCCTTCTTTGTTGTGGACTTGGGTTGTTATGGTGCACCTTGGAGACAAAGAAACACGTCTGAGTGACGTAAATGACGAAGACCCCCCCTCCCCCCACCCACGACCCACCCCTAGCCTGCATTTACATTTTGAGAAAGACACAAACGCAACCATTGACAACATGGAAGTGTGAGTCATTTATTGACCTGCCTGGTTCCTCGGTAACCAAGGCTGTGACACATGGCAACCTGTTGGGGACAGTTGTAGCTCCCAAACACAGGACGTTGTTAACCAGTAACAGTTGTTTACAGTTAGTAAACTAAATCATTTGAGTTCCCATTTTTTGCCTCTACTCCTGTATAATATCGATATTTGAGCCATTTTAATCATATATATTATATTCGAAAGGGTAGTGTCACCTTGTTGGATTGAATTGTGTCTTATGGCGAAGTTTGTTTTTCGGGGTGGAGTAAATGACTCCTGCTGACACCTCCTTTTTCTTCCTCCCTTTCATGGTTCAGGTCAGTTGTTCTCAGACTTTATTATTTGGACTGTGGCTGCAAGAGCATTGGATTACAGAGAGAAAGTGGGAAGGAAACTGTGGACAATTTGATGGCCACAGTGGACATAAAGGATTTAAAATTTATTTTCAGAAGACGTGTGCGGTCTTTACAAAAGCGGCAAATAGCACTTCTTTCCCTCTCTTTTTGGAATATAAACTTTTTTTTTTGTAGCTTTTTTTCATACAGCTATTTTCATTGTATCCTCATCGTGTGATTGTACGTAGTGTAAAATGACTGAGCCAAGTTGCAACCGTACGGCCGAGCTTCAAACTGCGGCCATTCTCACCAACCACAACATTTCTAAGAAAGTATGTAAAAGAAAAGTTGTGTGGCGTAGGTGGACCAGACCTCTGTTACGTAACACCAAGGAGACTCATTCATACTTGCATGCATGCTAGCAATTGAGAAATCATTTAACCGGCGTCACTAACGGCACGAAAGGAGAGAATATCAGACCGAAGTGTGAGCCATGGACCATCTAGTATAAATCACCAAACTGCTTTAGTGTGGATGAGTTTGTGGCGTAAACATTAACCTGCACAACCTCAAAACATCAAGAAATAACTTTCACATTCAGATTTTATGTAAAAAAACATAAAACATTTGACTCTTTCTTGCTCCAATTTCAATCGATGTAAGTCCCAGTTCCTCTTTTGAGTAGTGTGTGTGTGTCTGTGTGTGTGTGTGTGTGTGTGTGGGTGTGTGTGCGCGTGTGTTTGTTTGTTTGTGTGTGTGTGTGTGTGTGTGTGTGTGTGTGTGTTTTCAGCAAAAGTTGAAGGAGGAGCGCGAGGCGAAGCGGGCGCAGCTGGATGGAAGGCATGACTACGTCCTCAGCATCGTGGCGTCCTGCCTCGGCCTGGAGAAGGCCGACGTTGAAGATGCCGTACTGGAAGGCACTCAGGTACTCTGGGGCGGTCCTCTGTGTGTATGTGTGTTTTGTTTCTCCCTCTCACTAAACTAGGGCTGGGCATTATGGCCAAAATCTTCTATTGCGATATAGGTCATTTAATATCTCGATAATGATATGTATCAGGATACAACATGTTCTCTGGTAATTCAATAAATTAATAGTCTATTTAAAAATACCACCTGGTAAAGCCTATTTTTGTATACTCCTATGTGAATTAAATTACTGTAATGCAGCCTTTCAAACCAGGAAAAGTCAACACGTATGCCATATTACGATATCCAAAATGTAAGACAATATCTAGTCCCATATCACGATATCGATATAATACAGATTTATTGCCCATCCCTACCGTTCATATTCACGTTCTTACTTTCCCCTCTCATTTCTCTCTGTCTCTCTATCTGTAGTTCAAGAGGGTGTGTGTGTGTGTGTGTGTGTGTGTGTGTGTGTGTGTGTGTGTGTGTGTGTGCGTGTGTGTGTGTGCGCGCATGCAGCCATGTGCCATGCGCGTGCTTTTAAGTATGTTCAGGCGTGTGCATTTATGTATGTGCATGATTGCGAGTGCGATTTTTACACATACCCTTCGCAGGCATCGTGTCTCTGCACAAGTGCACAAAGAAAAGTTGTAAAAGAGAGTTTGACAACCTTCCAACCTCATTTTAAAAAATCATTTTATGGACTGCTGCATCTTGTCTTCTTCTTTAATTCCCTTTCATTGCCCGGTTTCCCACCAGATCGACCGCATGGAGCAGTTCTTTGTCGCCGGAGGTCTTCCACACCTCATGTTCTATTACCAGGAAGTGGACCAACTGGAACGAGGTAACAAGTTCAATGCAGTGTTTTCCAAAAGAAACCACGTTCAGTAGGAGTATTGTTTCTGTATTCCCGTAATGTATGTTCTTGTGATTCTTAGGAAAAACATGTCACCCCCATGATTTATTAAGTTATTCATGAAATCATAAATAAGAAAGCCACTGACATAGCCTGGGATTTGAAAAGTATAAGTTTGGATCAAAGTGGATATATCAAGGGACATATAAAATATTGTGTATAAATATGTAATTTATTTTCTAATCACAGTCTTTTCTGATATTCGATCATCTCTACCGACAGTCCTCCCTACCAATCATAGACATACATCATTATTCAAATGTGTTTCAAAAAGCACAAACTCACCCTCGTCGTCTATACTGCAGAGCAAAAGCACAGCTCTGTGCTATCAGCTGCTTTGCACAGACTCCTCTCACGACCAACATTTATCTACAACACATTTAATTTAATTAATTTATATAACCAACACATAGAATTTCTATAGTCATTTAATTATTCATCACTCACAGATTAACACACTTGATCAGTCATTAATATATCTGGATGCTGCAGGGCCCCATTGATTTTTGTTTTTACTTCCCAAATGAGGTTTATTTTTGTATTTTTCCACTCTCTGTAACTTTCTGCATCACAAACAAGTGAGTGCCATAGTTCCCAGCCACGGTTCACAGCTTAGCTCTGTGAATGTCCTCATCTAACAAGTGTGAACTCCTTACTGAATACAACATGATACTTCTTTTTGTTTTAAGGAAAGCTATCATAGCTATTATACTAACAAATAACACGTGACACAATGATGTTAAGTGTACACATAAAAACAACTGGTCTTTTATGTTGTTGTTGTTGTTTTTCATAGGTTATGTCTAAATGAGGAATCTTGTTTTAAAAGTGTTGGACAACAGAAATCATTTACTTCTAATTATGTTATTAAGTGTTATCAAGGTTTGCATTAAGGATCAGAAAATGTTGATGAAATGAAATCCATTGCAATCTCACGTAATTTCACTCTATCGACGTAACCCAGCGGGTGACCAATTACTGTACACTCACATGTCCAAGCCAGATCAATCACATTACAGTAATGGCACAGCTGAAAAAAGCTACTGTGTTTCGGACTTTGAGGAAGTAAGAACTACACAAAGTAGTTTATTAGTTGACTTTGAGATGTATATTAAAATACTTTTTAACATTTTCCTGACAATATATTCGGTAGGTGTGGAGTGGAGACATCCCTCTGTGATATGTTATTCTCATTTTACATTTTTAGATCCTGTTGTCCATCACTTTAAGGAAAGCTGTTGTTATACTGACAAATAATAGGTAGTAATAACAGTGTACAACAACAGCTGGTCTTTCAGTTTTAGCCTCATTTCATGAACTCCTGTCTGTCTGATTGATCCTGTGCTTCCTAGTTGCAGCGGCGGGGGTGGCGGCGGCGTCCTCAGCTACACCCACTCCTGCTCCTAACCCCTCCACCACCACCACCACCAACACCACCTCCACCACCACCACCTCCTCCACCATCACCCAGGCCCAGGCTGCCGCCGGTCGCAGTAAGAAGGCCAAAGTGTTTGTGACGGAGGGGACGGACGTGGCGCTGACCGGCGTGTGTGTCTTCTTCACCAGGGCTAACACCTCCAAGGCTATCACCTCGGAGAACATCCACCGGGTGAGAATGGAGGCTCCGGCGCTGTTTTTTTTTTTTCTTTTTAGCCGGCGGTCAATAGCATTAGCGGTGGTGAAGAAGAAAACGCATACTTGTGATGTTTGCTCCATAGAAACAGACTAATGCACTTAACACATTGTGGCACCTCAGATTCTTTTTTGTCTCTTTTAAAATCTACCTCCAGCCAGGGAATGAAGTATACACTGAACCTGAGAGGTCAAGACCACAATATGTGCACACACACACACACACACGTGCACACACACACACACACACACACGCACACACACACACACGCACACACGCACACACACACACACACACACACACACACACACACACACACACACACACACACACACACGGACGTAATTTACGGGGGGGACACGGGGGACATGTCCCCCGCACTTTTTCAAAAGGCCGTTTTAGTCCCCCGCACTTTTTACCGTCCAAAAACAATGTTACGCTATAGTGAACAGAGACGGGTCAAGCACTAGGACCAAGCGGAAAACGAGACAGGCGTCATTTTAATAGGCTCATGCAATATTAATATCTGAACTTGCACCTATTATTTCAAGAATCATGAAAGGCTTTCAGCAAATATTAAGGTGCTATTAATTACATATTAATAAGACAAATCTACCACATAATAAGTTAAACTACACAAAATGAGACAGGCCTATAGACAATTCTAGTATTGGCTGTATCAGATTGTGATGCCAGCTGAACTAACACACCTAATGAAACAAAAATCAAATGTTTTACCCATTCAAAATATTAAATGACTTACTAATTAATTATCAGAATTAATCAGAATATGTGCTTCAACTAGCTCTCTCTATTTTGACCATACATGTGTTTGTATCCCTGTTAATATAGCCTACAAATAACACAACACTTGTACTTGTACTTTCAGTACTTGAGTAGTACATTTTAAAATACTTCTACTTGCAATACTTAAATACAAAACATTTTGAATACTTTAGTACTTCCACTTAAGTATGGTTTTTAAAGAACACTTCTACTTCTACTCAAGTCACTTTTTTGATAGTACTTGTACTTCTACTCAAGTCTTGGTCTCCAGTACTTTATACATCTCTGTGTGTATTACACCAGAACATAATAGTAGTCAGTAATTGCAGACCATGCTCCAAGGAAAATCAATGAAAGAGGGAGATCATTTTGAATCTGAAAACATGGTAAAATGCACCAGAATGCGGGAAATTGCAACTACTTCTTTCAAATTTATCTGGGGGAGGACCCCCAGACCCCCCGTTTAAACATGTCCCCCCCACTCTCAAAACGCTGATTACGCCCTTGCACACACACACACACACACACACACACACACACACACACACACACACACACACACACGTGCACACACACACACACACACACAACACACACACACACACACACACACACACACACACACACACACACACACACACACACACACACACACACACACACACAACACACCAGCTCTCTGCCAGGGCAGCAAGAGAAGCAGAGAGAGGATGGCATAATTAAAAGATAAAAGACACATACTGTAGCTCCGGAGACAAAAGTTCAATTTAATTGTATTTCCGTAGCCATTGTCTCCCCCAATTTGAGACCTCCTCCCCGATGAGATAAACGTTTTTTTTTCTCATTTTCTTTTTTGAACTCGGACAGCTTCTTTTCATCCTGACGCTAGCGAGAAAACAGGAGGGAGGTTGCGAGAAGTGTTCAGACGCCGAAGGCTTGTTTGGGCCATCGATCGCAGCTGATCACCCACCGTCAGCCACCAAGCTAATCACTGTCAACGGTTACAGGCCATGTTCCTACAGATGGGCCACACCAAGACAGGAAGGACGGAGTCTATCCACAACACACACCTGTGTGTGCGTGTGTGTGTGTGTGTGTGTGTTTGTGTGCGCGTGCATGCCTGTGTGTGTGTTTGACTGTGTCTATGCATGTGTGTGTGTTTGTGTGCGTGTGCATGCTTGGGCGTGTGTGTGTGTTTGACTGTGTCTATGCATGTGTGTGTGTGTGCGTGTATGTGTGTGTGTGTGTGTGTGTGTGTCGGTGTTGGGGTGTGTGTGTGTGTGTGTGTGACTATGTTTATATGTGTGTGTGTGTGTGTGTTTGTGTGTGCGTGTGTGTGTGTGCGTGACTGTGTCTATGTGTGTGTGTGTGTGTGTGTGTTTGTGTGTGTCTGTATGTGTGTGTGACTGCAGGCCTGAATGATTTGTTGCCTTCCAGCAAGCCACAGGAAATATCTCATTGTGTGATTTGGAGCACAGCGCCATATCGTCCATTGTGCATTGACGTTTCAAGGCCACACGCTGTGTGTATCAAATTATACAATTCTGGGGGGGAAAAGAACATATTTTGTTGCGGTTCTTAAAGGCAGGGGATATGTTGTTTTTATCTATTCGGCCCTGAGTCAATCAGTACGTTGGAAACGAAGGAAGACAATCACACACAGGAGAATGGATGCAGTTACAGAGACGACATGACCCAGCAATTTGGGTGTGTCTCGCGGTCATGATCGGATGCGTTTCCAGATGTTTACGTTGAGCATAGGTGAACTAGCGGTGCAAGATATGGCAGCAAAGTGATTTGAGCCAATGAAATCCCATGCAAAAGTGACGGCAAATGACATAGTGCCACAACTGATGGACCTGCCTGTGCAGATTTGTTGTTGTCAGACAGAAATACATTCAGCCTTAGGGGTTGATGTTGATTCGGCTTGATTCGGTTGATCATGCTTTGTTGAATAGGTGAAGAACGTGACAAATGTTCTTTATCTCATGGCGTCTTTAAAGGGTAAGTAAACCCCGGTTTTAGCAGGAGAACCTCCGCCTGCGAGTTTAAAAAAATGTGATCTAAGCAGTTGTGACAGTCGTAAAGTTTTTAGAAAAAATTGACACACGTGTGAGGGGCGTTGTCAGACGTTGGAAAAACCCTCATCCAAGCTCAGGTGTGCAGCCAATAGAAAACTACCCCATTTAAAAACCTCAGACATTTTAGTCAAAAGTAGCACAGAAATGTACAGAAAGGTTTACTTACCCTTTAAGATGCATCATGTTTTAATCATGGCCTTGGCCCAAAACATCTGACTGTCTCACTCCATCCACTCCCCCCCAATCCCCCCCCATTACCACCACTACCTCCAACGACACATGCGGCAGGACGTGAACTTCAACATGCTGGACACCACCGGAGTGGGCCTGCTGAAGAGTGTGGAGCAGCTGCTGTCGGAGGTCTTCATCCCCACCCTGAGGAAGATGAACCACGGCTGGGGGGAGCTGGCCAGCCCCCAGGCCCTGGCCGTCAAGAGGGACTTCATGGCCTCGCTGGACAGCTTCGTGTCCGTGCTGGCCGGGGCCCAGGACAACCTCCAGGAGAAGGTCAGAGAGAGAGAGAGAGGGGGAGAGAGGGAGAGAGGGAGAGAGAGAGGGAGAGAGCGAGAGCGAGAGAGAGAGAGAGATGTTTATAGCTTAGCTTTTTACATTTCTTGCATTGTGCACTGCCTGGGAGTTTGACGCAACAACATTTCACTATACATACTTGTAAAAATGTTGAAAGCTTGAAACATGCACAAAAAATAGCACATGCACAAAAATATTCACATGCACGTACACATGCACATATCCATATGCATACACATGCACATAAACGTCCGCATTTATATATGCGTATATATATATATATATATATATATATATATATATATATATATATATATATATATATATATATATATATATATATATATATATATACTGTATATACACACACACACAAATATGCATACACATACATGCAGACATAAACATGCACATGCCTATATGCATACACATACTGTACACACACATGAAAGTACACATACAAGTAAACATACACATACACAGGAACACACACCCTCATACATACTGCATCACATTCATAAGCTGGGCCGGATGTTGAAGGAGTCGAGGTGGGAGTTCTCTCTCTCGCTCTCCCTCTCAATCTCTCTCTATATACAAACTAAGAGACCTAAATAATGGATGTGATGGTTGTCTTTGAAGGTGAACTTGACAGAGTGCGAAGGCTTTGACTTGCGGACGTTGAGAGGCCCCTCGGACTACATGGCAGTGGCTAACAGCACCGAGATCCTGGAGAGGATCGAGGCCTGCCTGAAAGTCTGGATCAAACAGATTGAACAGGTAAAGACAAAATGTTAAAGGGTATCCGTCAAGTTGTTTTAGCCAGTTTGTATGTTTTTGTATGCTTTTCACTTTCACTTTTCAATTCAGCCAAACACTTCATTGTTCATTAACTGTGCTTTCATCTGGATGTGGATAGCAGGGTGAATATTAAGGACAGCGTTGACACGCAAGGTCATACATCCGTATCCGCAGGAGGAACAATGCAGGAATTCAGAACTGAAACAGCTTTGTTCGGCTTTGTGTCTGATGCAGAATATTAACACGTTTAAAACTTTGAGCCAGTGGAGCCATCCTTGAATCAATGACTCCTTGAATAGTTCTGCTGTTGATTATAATGAATATATGTACAGAGCATTGTTGTTATTACGATTACAATATCACCTGTTGAGCCTTACCTTGTCATATTGTGTAAAAATATATAGAGAATAGACATCGCTTTGACGCATTTAACACAAAATGAATTTACTCCTCAAAATGACACCTCCTGTCTTAATTGACTGCCATCATTGTATCACTGTGACTTAACTATACATGTATCTGTTACATGTAACCGTTAATTACATTAATGATCGTTGATCAAGCTGCTAACTCATCGGAATCACACATGCCACCAAAGCGACTCCAACAGACTCTTATTTCACTGGTTGCACAATAAATGGAAACATACAGATAATTGTACATGATCCAAAGTAGCTGACCTGCGGTAACGGGTAGACCTACACAAAGTGGCACGCTCGTGTGCAGGAAAATGTTTGTGTTGCTTGGCAACAGGCCAGTCCCAGTCCAGTCGCGCAACTATTTGTGTTGGCGGAGCCAAATGACGATGAAAATAAATAAACACAATCTAAATCATAATCTGTTGTCGCTTATTACTGTTCTATTACTCGTAAATGCCGCTTGTAGAACTGTTAAGCAATAAAAAAAACACATTTTTTGCTTATTGCTTAATGATATTTTTAAATGTCAGGTGCTTGCTGAGAGCGACCAGCTGAGGAAAGAGGCGGATGACCTGGGCCCTCGAGCTGAGCTGGACCACTGGAAGAAGCGCATGTCCCGCTTCAGCTACCTGCTGGACCAGCTCAAGACCCCCCATGTCAAGGCCGCGCTGGGTGTTCTCATCGTGGCCAAGTCTAAACTCATCAAGGTCAGATGTTACCCATGAGCACTTGACCAAATCCTGAAATGACTACTCCTACGTCATACTCATACTGCAAAAATATTCAAGAAATCAAAGTGCTTATATTGTTCCTAATCATAATGTACGTTAAAAGTGCTTCTCGTTTGCTTCTTTCCCGTACGTCCAGACATGGAAGGAGCTGGACACCAGGATAACGGAGTCGGCCAACGAGGCCAAAGACAACGTCAAGTACCTCTATACGTTGGAGAAGTTCTGCGACCCGCTCTACAACAGCGACCCTGTGAGAGAAACTTCCAGAATTATAAGATGGGTGGAAAAACACATGTATCAGATATACCACCTTTGGTTAGCATTAAAAATCGTTAGTGTTCAAAATCCAGTCCCATTTCCAATTATTTACACTATTGAATAATGAACTCTTGAAAACAGCGTGAAACTGAATGAGTGTTTCTGTATTACTGTGCGTTCACACCAGAAGCGTCTTGCGCTGCAAAGACGCTTTGGTCGCTCATAAAGATTCGCTGCGAATATTTTTGTTCGCTTTTGACGCTCAAGACGCTCAATAACGTACAATTAAATTATGCAGACGCATTTAAAGGAGCCGTATGCTTAGACAGCCATTATCAAAGAGTGAACTCCCACACACTTTGGCCATATTGCAGAGACGGTTTTGCTTGTTTGATAAACGATAGTCGCACATCCCTCGTAACTACGCCGTGAAGGTGAACCCTCCCGAACTCCGCTATTAACATGAACCGCTCCGCCGGAGGAGCCGCACATCCACACGCACCGGACACCAGAATACCAACATGTTTTCCATTTGATTGCTTTTAAATAAAGTTGTGTGTAGTTATACGGTAAATACGATTAAGTGTTCAATGTCTCCTTCCTGGTCCAGAACCGCTTGGTCCATGCCGTTAATAGGCGGCCCGCTTCGTGCGTGTGCTTTACGCTATTGTCTCTGAAATAAAAAAGGCTTGGATCGTACAACACCGGGTGCCCCGCCACAGCCGCGATTATCTTTTCCGTCGACATTTTACAGTAGGAACCAACAGAGTACAGTAGGAACCAAAGTGCCGGTGTTCCCCGGGACTAGTGTTGCACCGATACCGATACTAGTATCGGGAGGGGCCCCGATACCGCACTAAAATGCTGGCATCGGTATCGACGAGTACGAACAAATAATGCGCCGATGCCATTTACAGATACTAATATGAAACTTGGAACGCAGCGCCTTGTGTCTTTCTGTGCGTTCACACCGAAAGCGCACAAAGAGGAATCCTCCTTGTCCACTCCACCTAAGGCCGTGTTCACACCTGGCGTTTTATTTGTTCTGCCAGCGCTCTTTCTACATTGTATTCCTATGTAGCAGAGCGCTTTTGGAAAACGGCCCCGGCGTTTTTTTAAACGCCACTCTCGGCGCTTTCTTCTCCCGCACCGAGCGTAAAAAAAAAGTTGAAAAAAGTTCGACTGTCAGAAAAAAAGCGCCCGACGTCAGGCGCTTTTTTGACAGCTGATCAATCACAGTACGCCGCAAATCGCGCATCATCGAAACGAAGCTCCTGGACTATGATGCTCGGCACCTCGCTGCTGCCTTCCCCGAGTGATATCTGCACACACAAACGTGCAGGTACACGACTCTCCTCGTCGTCAGTTAGGGCCAATGCAAGCGCCAATCGCCTGTTTCTAGCCATTTAACAACGATGGGTAGCCTGGATACGTAGTAGGCGAGTAACGTCGGGGTCTAGAGTGGGTTCGTTGCTAGGCGATAGAAAAAACTCGCTCGCCGTTTTTAGGACAAAAAGCGCTGCCAGCTTTTTTTGTTGTTGAAAAAGCGGTCGGCTCAACTTTTCCCTATCACAAAAAACGCCAGGTGTGAACACGCCCTAAGTCGCTTTTGTCGCTTCTGTCCCCCTTCAGAATGTTCGTTCTTGCTTTTTTTTTTATTTAAAAGGCCAGCGCACCACACGCGCTAAACACCACCACGCAACTACTGCTGTAGCACAGCCCATTTACCGACATCGTTGATCACGGAAAGTTACTTGATAAAGTCATTAAAAACAGAATTACTCCGATTGGCTGGAGAGTGTAGGTTAAAAAGTGTTTATTTACACCATCTTTGATTTACACCTAGGAAAGACGTTGACGCTATGAAGACGCTATTAATTGATTACATATTTCATTCTTTCGTAAGTGACCATGGTACTTCGCGGAAGCAACCCTCCGCTTCGCGTCGGACGGTTCACGCCTCCGCGTCGTCCATTCATTTCTGTTAATGGACACCTCGTCGGGTTACTCCCCAATCATATTTACGGAAATGATCATCCCAAATAAACACCGATTTTGCCAAATGTAATGTTGTCAAATCATAGAGGACATCATAGAGGACATCAGAGACATTCTCTCCCTTCACTCACTGCACTCACTGCAGTTATTTTTGCCACTGCTCGTTTTAGTTTTTTCAATGTGGATTTTGGAGTTGTAACTTGTTGCCATAGGACACCTTTTATTTATTTTATTTTATTTATTTTACCCTGGCTGCACTTAGAGGAGTGCACATCAGCCTAGACCTTACAGGAGGAAGTCATTTCTTATTGCAATTCTGATTTGTTCTTACCTCAGATAGGCCTTAATGCCATGCACTCTCTACCTCATATGTATATTATTTCTTATTTTAATTTAATGTAACTTCTTGTTGCACTACGATTTACATGTTGTAATTACATGGATATTGCACTATTTTGGCATATTCAATTATTGTCACCCATAACAGGTAGGCAATAAAAAAGTTCTTCTGGATTTACTGTGTATTCCTGACCAAGCCATGATAGCAATGATTTTACATCCAAGTGAGTATGCAGTTCTTTAGTATTAGAAGAAAAAAAGCTTGTATATATATATATATATATATATATATATATATATATATATATATATATATATATATTTATTTATTTTTTTCTCCAAACGGCGTGGTATCGGTATGGTATCAGTATCGGCCGATACTGCACAGCCGGGTATCGGTATCGGTATCGGGGGCCAAAAAATGGTATCGGTGCAACACTACCCGGGACCCACGCAAGCGGAGAGCGTCTACATTCAGATTAGCTGTCAGTTTTTGCCGCTGAAACGCGTCATAGTAATTTGCATAAAGTTAAACTGTCTTCAACTTTTTTTGGACGCTCTGGACGCTCAACTTTTGACGCTGGTAGCGTTGGTCGCTTGTGACGCTTTGGACGCTCTTGCCCATAGAAAGTGAATGACTTCTGGCGATTTGGTCGCTCAAGACGCTTCTGGTGTGAACGCACAGTTACACATTTCTAAGTAAAAGAAAAAGGATGTATATATGCTTTGCTCCTTGAGGATTTGAATAACGATAGCTTATCGTCACCCTCGACGACAATAGTCATATTGATACGATAGTTGAAATGTTATGTCCTTCCAATCCGACCCGAAAATGGATTGGCTACACCATACTTAAAAAATCGGACAAAACGTAAATCAGGAAGAAAACAAGTTGCGTCAATGTTAACATTTTGACCTCAGGTGTCGATGGTGGACGCCATTCCCGGTCTGGTGAACGCCATCAGGATGATCCACAGCATTTCCCGCTACTACAACACTTCTGAGAAGATCACCTCACTCTTCGTCAAGGTGAAGACGTCTCTCGCTCTCGCCACTGTGACTGTGACGTGCACTATGCTAACAAAGATCTCCTTTTAATTTTGGAGAAACTGTTTTTTCGGCCACACAGAGCTGAACCAAGCTTGGACTTTAAGATGTGCACCCTTTGGAAGAAACAGATCACACAGTATTTCCATGTATGTAGAAGAAGAAACGCGTCGTATTTCCTTATGTGCGTCAGGAAATACGACAGCTGTATACCGCTGCCGTATATATCACACTGCCATTGTCTAGTCAGAACATCTAGGTGGCTATCGTCAAACTTTTTGTCACTTGTACTGAATAGTGGGGGGAAATACAAAAGCTGTCACTAATAGGAATTTTTATGCGGCAAACTAATGACTTAGTCAACCACAACTTACTAATGACTGTCAACCAGATACTGTGGTGTCATTCAGGGTTGAACTATGGGTTAAGGTTAAGGAAAATAGTTTCCTTGTCTAACTTGTTCTACAGGTGACTAACCAGATGATCACAGCATGCAAGGCCTACATCACCACCAGTGGCTCTGTCACCATATGGGACCAGCCCCCGGAGCAGGTGATCGACCGAATCACAGCCGCCATCCACCTCAACCAGGTACCCTACACTCACACCTCCACACTCCTGATCCAATCGATGTTCCAATAGTCTAGTAGTGCATTGAACGAAACCCACTTTCTCAGACAGAGTGAGTAATGAAGAGAGAATCAGTGAGTGATGGAGAGAGAGAGAGACAGAGAGACAGAGACAGAGAGAAGGAACGGAGAAGGAGAGTTCAGTTTCAACAAAACATTATCACAAAGTCAGAATTGACAGCACACCTTTACAACTGTTCCCCCCCCCCCCCAGGAATACCAGCGGTATTTCCACAAAACCAAGGAGAAGCTGGAACAGACCCCGTCGGAGAGACAGTTTGACTTCAGCGAGATGTACATATTTGGGAAGTTTGACACGTTCCAGCGGCGCCTCACCAAGATCCTGGAGCTATTCGGCACCATCTCCACCTACTCGGCCCTGCAGGACTCCAAGATAGAGGGGCTGGAGACCATAGCCACCAGGTTCCAAGTGGGTCTATGATTTATTATGAATGGATAATGTATTGAGCATTGATCTGAACCTTTAATGTGGACCACAT
The DNA here is from genome assembly GCA_030340625.1 of Merluccius polli. Lineage (NCBI taxonomy): Eukaryota > Metazoa > Chordata > Actinopteri > Gadiformes > Merlucciidae > Merluccius > Merluccius polli. Next base: position 84,213 of record JAOPHQ010003482.1, on the reverse strand, counting down.
TGTTTTGGGGTTCATTTCTGCAGAAGTTCTAGCGGTTTTGGTATGACATGCTTTTTGTTCGCTTGCTCCCATCTTGAGTATAGGAGGTAAAAGTCGAGTAACTTTAGCGCCGCGATGAAACAAAAATGCAAAAAACCCTGAAAAAAAGTGGACCAAGCATGAATAAATAATAGTACATTCAGCCTACTTTCATGATAAAAGCAGTAGTTTGCATATTCATTTACTTTTACATTTAGGGGGCTTAGTTTGCATATTCATTTACTTTTACATTAAGGAGGCGTTTAGCAGATGCTTTTATCCAAAGCGACTTACAGTAAGTACATTTGTCAGTAGACAGTAAAACAACAATATACCACTATCGGGTTCAGCAAGAATTTCAATAGAACAAGTTTTCTAGGTACACCATAATTGCTAGGTTCAGCTATCCTTTCTGTTATACAGCATGGATAGCTCGGGTAAGATGCTAAGTACTAATAAGTGCCAGGACATACGACCACACAATAAGTTCAAAGAGTTTTTCATTTAGTTTTTTTTTTAAATGATTATTTTGTATTTTTGTATTTTATTTATTATGTATATATGACTGTTAGTAGCCCCAGCATTAGTGACCACAATGATGACTACAAAATAATAGCCCATATCATGGTGTACAGTTAAAATGTGGGTTTTGTAAATGTCTGTCTGGATGTGTGTTCATCAAGGACATACTAGGGCATACATTCAGCCTGGGAGCTTCAGCCACACGATAGCCTGAAACAATAGAGCGAATCCGAACCACTTTCACCTTCAGACCACCTCCAGGATCACTTTATTGTGTGTGTGTGTGGGGGGGGGGGGGGGGGGGAGTGGCTAGGCTTACAGAATAGTTGTAAGTACCTTATCGAGTAGGCCTATTAAAACATAACCAAGAACAATGTTAAACTTAATATTGAACTTGAAATATGACGCATGGCGATATCCTAATTAAATAGAATTGGCTGCCCTTTGCACTGGAGCTTTACACCTGCCATTATATTCCTGCAGGCTCCTGGCTCTGTTCCCACCATCACCACTGTTGTTAACGTGACTCTGTCCTCAGCCTCACCTCCCCTCCACCGCAAGTGACAGTGGCCTTGGGACGTTCACCTAATAGCGCCTGCATGAGTTTGTAGTGTATATCATAATGAATCACTGCAATCACTGGTAGCTCGCCCCCTTCAACCTGTCGCGTAATGGGCCTCATTTATTCACACGTTGTCAGAACAGTGCAGCCATTGTAATGGATGTGTAAACACTGGATAACACTGGCAGGAGACAGTGCACTGATGATGGTTACGGAAGTGGGGCGATATGAAAAAACGAAAAAACATATTTTTCTCTGTTTTTCGATACATTGTACTCGATTGGAAAACTGCAAGCTTTTTGCTTTCAGGAAGTCATTGAAGCGGGGTATGCATAGTCTTGACCACTCATAATATATGTGTGAACCTACTCCCAATTCCGACTCCAGAATACTTTGATAAATTCCCAAATTACGGGTGTAGATCTATTTACCTATGATTGAACTGTTGAATGTGGCTGGCGCTTTATTACATTTGCCGTGGCCCCGATCCGACCGGCAGCCTGTTTGGTGGACAGACAAGAGATCAAGAGAGGGAGACATGGGTGGGAAGCATCCAAAATCAAGTTCATGCCCAAATGACACTGCCAGGGTTAGCCAGGGCCAGCTCATAATCCAAGCCGTAGACCATGACGCAGAACTCGCAGCTTATACGTTTTATCCCAATTACTGTCCCCCTTCAGACTGAAATGGACCAGCCGGTCTGGTATTTTCTACTTATCGTGCTATCAAAGAGATAGCATGCACAAAAACATGAGTGCAAGGGCCCACATAATGCTGCACATTAAAAGGTTCTTGTTCTTGTTTAATGTTGATAATGCTGATACGAAGGACCAATACAAAAATGTTATATTTATTTGCATGATGTATCAAATTCTGTATGGTTAGTTGGATTAGTAGCCTATTTCACTGATCCAACATGCTGAATGTTGAAGTGTCTTGATGAGGGTTAATGTCTGGCCTTTTTTTAAAATGACACCCGTTTTGCTAATTGCCTTTTTCTGCGTTCGGCTGCATTGGATTGACAGACTGCGGAAATGCAGGGGAAATGGGAGGTAACGTCTCGCCATCACCTCTATTTCTCATATATTTAACATAATAACCGTGATGTTCATCTTCGCTAACAGCATGCATGTAAAATGTATGAACCTCGAAGGGAAGTACAACATAACACGTCTAACTCTCTGGAAGTGTATGAAAATACACGTATTTTACCCCCATTGCTTCATTGTTTCACATTCACTTGCATTAGCATAATGACGCACAACTGCATTTGTGTGCCTGAAAGACATCGTAGTAAATCGAAGTGCATTGATGTCCTCGACCTTTCATGGAGGCTGGCAGTTTACTAAACAGAGCATACATATTTGATGGAAACTACATGGTGTAAATGTACCGCTGTTATGCACTGTGTTCCCTCGCTGCCTTGGTAGGAGCTCTGAGTTACCCGCAGGCTAAGGAGGATGTCTTGTCATAGTCAATAGTAACACATTTCATGTTACTATTGACTGGTTTTAAGTGAAATACCGCCTTTAAAAAGTTGGTGTTTCATTTGGATTTGTCGAATTTCTGAGAAAAATATTGTGTGTGTGTGTGTGGGGATGTTGTGTATGCTGATTATGGATTTGCGTATATGTGTTTTGTGCCAGGCTATTGTACAAAGCATGAAGAAGAAACACTACAGTTTCCTGGACCAGAGAAGAACCGACTTTGACGTTGACTATGAAGAATTCTGTCAAAGCACCACTGAGCTGCATGTAAGCGACCAAAAAACACAAAACGAAAGTGAATACCTTTGGGATCGCTCTACAACAGTACAACTACAACTTAAGACTACAAGACATACCTTAGGTTATACTGTGTTTCTGTCTTCCAGAATCAGCTGAAGAGCTTCATGGACATCACTTTTGAAAGGATCCACAACACAGAGAGAGCTCTGAATGTCCTGAAAAAGTTTGAAAGGTAATCTACCGGATTAAATCTACATTTTCTATGTCTGCTGCCTCGGTTCATGTGTTTTTATATACACTTTTATTATGAGAGGCCGTCGTATATAGACCATATTTCATACTTACTACCGCTCACATTTATACACGCAAAATTATCTTACTTACACATATTAATACTCTCACATGCTACCATAAGTTTTGTCACAGACCACTATTTTTAATTTAAAATGTATGTCTGCACTACATTTATTAGCTTACCATCTTATATTTAAATGTTAAATGTATTCTTTTTTTAAATACTTTTTTTGTATCCTTTTTTTAAATTATATTTCATGATTGTCCTTTCAATATTTTTATATCAGATTTATTCCTTTGTAAAGCAGTATGATTGGCCTTGTGATTGAACAGTACTTCATAAATAACTTGCCTTGCCTCACTGAGATGCAATAGCAGTATGTGAAAGAGTTTTTATAGGGTTGTATTTTATACTCTCATATGAACATCGCAGACTGGGCATCCCAGACCTCGGCATCGGGGACAAGTACCAGCACATCCTGCAGAACTACAGCCGGGACATCGAGATGGTGTCCCGCACCTACACCAAGCAGAAGCTGGCCCCCCCCATCGGCCGGGACCTGCCCCCCGTGGCGGGCCGGATCATGTGGGCCCGGCAGCTGTACCGCAGAATCCAGGAGCCCATGGACCTCTTTCAACAGGTTCTGGTTCATACCGTACATTTTGATGTCGCTTAAACCTGTCCTATGTACGTTTTCCCATTAGCAGCCTCTAGTGGCTACAGTTGTAGCTTTATAATTTTCCAACAATTTTCCCATATTGTTTAATGGAGTAAATAGCTGCAGTAGAAAATATGCATTGTGCAGGTTTAAGTTATATTTTTACAACAGTCCTAAACACCTCCTTAATGTAAATGTAAAAGAATATGCAAACTAAGCCCCCTAAATGTAAATGTAAATGAAATATGCAAACTACTGCTTTTGAATGTATGAAAGTATGAAGTTCATGAAAGTATGCTGAATGTGCTATTATTTATTCATGCTTGGTCCACTTGTCTTAAGGCACAGCAGTCACTTCATGGTCATCAGACCTCTATTTTGCTGCACCTCGATATATGATTTAGCTCATTAGCTAAATGAATTAGTTAAAGTTACTTCACTGTGTTAGAAGCTGGAGCTGCAGCACATTCAGTTGCCATAGTCTTCTAATGCTCCCCGTGATTATCCACATCCTCCCTCCCTGCCAAACAGCAAGCGGGCGTCCTGTCCACGGTGGAGGCCAAGAGGATCATCAGGAACTACAACCGCGTGGCCAGGGTTCTGCTGGAGTATGAGATGCTCTATCATCACGGCTGGATGCAACAGGTCAGAGGATAGCTCATTAGACTATAGCTCAGCAATGAGAAGAAGATCTGGACAGCATAGCAGCCGATACAATATAAAATGTACTTTATTCATCCCAGAAGGAACATTTGGGATTTATAGCAATCATATCAATCAATCATCTTTTTTTCTCATTATTTCTATTTTCTCTGAAATATGTCATATTAAAACAGATTTTTGTTTGTGTATTTTATGTATATGGAACGAAGCAATAGACTGCCAATGACATCGAACTATAAGATCCATAAAAAAATGTATTGCTTGCTCTTCCATCCCTATCCCCCCAAACTGTGTTTATGTGTTTCCTCCCCGTTCCCTCAGATGGACGGTGCCAGGTTGGGCCTGCAGGCCTCCCTGCTGGTCCGGTCCCCCGAGACGGGGGAGCTTTTTGTCAACTTTGACCCGGAGATCCTGACGCAGATCCGGGAAGCGGACTGTATGAGCAGGATGAAGCTGGAGGTGCCGCCCTTCGCATCCCTGCTGCAGCAGCGACAGACCGGCCTCAAGGGCCACTACAACAAGTTACAGGTGCTTTTCTTGTTATATATAATGTAATCTGGGATCTAGCAGTCCTACTATGCTACAGCAGAACTTCAGGGGGGAGAAAACACAGAGCCTGGGCCGGAAACCGGAAACTGCAAGGGGCGGACTTACGCTGTGTTTCCTGTTTCCTTACGGAGATTTTCTACCGAAGAAAACTAATTTGCTCATTTACTCATTTTAAATTCATCTATTTCTATAGTGGCCAGTCTACACGATGTTGTTTTGAAACCTTTACATACAGTTTATTACTGCTGAAAGAGTTTGTGTTTGCCAATTGCATGCTTAATCCCCACCTCCAGCAACATAATTGGTTGAAACAAATATGAAGCGAAAAGAAAATGAAATGCCCAGTTCATCCAGATTTGAGCTCGCCTGCCATCAGCCTTTAGATATTGCTTTGGGAGTGGCAGATACTCAGAGTCATTCATTATATTATTTCATACAAATATGTCAATCACTGTATACATTGATCTATCTGTCTAACGTCGTTCTTCTTCTCTTGACAGCTGATGCTGAGCGAAAGCGCCCGTGTGCGAAGCAAGATCCAGAGTGCCTTTGAGCAGCTGGCCATGCCCCACGTGGCCAAGGTAAGACCGGATGGCGTAGCAGTGGAACTCAAGAGAGAAACGGTATCACTTGTGGTTCGCTGATCCAAAATGATGTTCATCGTCATGCTTAACGGTAAATCATAGATGCCGCTTACAGTCCCACTTTCCGGTACAAGTCCCACAAGTTCCCTAAGTCCAACTTTCAGGTTCATTCAAGGTAAAATGCCTATTACGAACGACGTTGCTAACGGAAAAATAAAGTTCTTTGAATTGAATAAGGAATAATAACAATGAGTAATAATCAATCATTAAATGAATAATACATACATTAATTGCTCATGTATTATTTAATTTATAATTTATGAATTACATATTTTTGAAATGTCATTAATTACAGGTAGATGAGGCGATACTGCCCGGCTTGACGTCTCTCACCTGGACATCGCTGAACATCGACAAGTACCTCAGCCGCATCAATGCCACTCTGGGTAACATGACAGCCACCCCGCTTACCACCTTACTGACTATGCTTGATAACCAAAAGAGGGGAAATACATCCACATTTTCAACCATTTAGTGCTGATACAATGACTTGAATTTTGGATATGACTTAAGGCTCTTATAACTTTTGATGGGGATTTGTCTATTCATGTTATCTAAAATAATTCATCTATTAAAAAAAATGTTTGAGTACTAATTCCATTTTCTTTCTCAAGATAATCATTTTTTTGCCGCACATAACTCTTTAAAGGAGTATTCGTCCATCACTCCTACCTCTCTCTGTTTTCCCCGTCCGCCTCCGCCTTCACATGTCCAGGGGACCTGGAGCTGCTGATGGACCGCGTGAACGACCTGGTGGAGTTCAGGATCGATGCGGTGCTGCAGGAGATGAGCGCAACCCCGCTGTGTATTTTGCCTGATGATGAGCCATTCGCCTGCGAGGAGTTTGTCCAGACCACCAGGGTAAAACGCACACACGCACGCACACACGCACGCATGCACGCACAGTACACACACACACACACACACACACACACAAACTCAGTCTTTAAACTTTATTGGCATGACTTGGCATGATGTACAGCGTTGCCACAGCAGTATTTTAAATTAAGCTCAAGGATAATGATGAACAAGGCAGAATAGCAGAATGTATTTTGAGTGTGGCAGGTTTTACTGTGACACCCACCCATGTGTGTCCAATTGCCAATTAATGACCCTCCTAGCCCCTCCCACCAGCAGCTCCCTGTGATTTGAATGGAGTAAAATCACCAGCATGTGCACAAGGTCGCTGCGTTCCAAATCGCATACTTTTTCTTTGTACTTTTAGTACGTACTGCAGCTGCCCTTCCAAAGTATGTGCTGTTGCATACAGTATGCATACAATTGGGACATACTACAGTCTACAGGTGACTTCACTGATTAGCACACCTGCAACAAGAGACGTCTGTGCTCGCTCGGTGGCTGAGTCGATGTGACGTATCTTCCGCTGCGTAGAGGATTGTGGGTCAGAATAGCCAGAAAAGCATGCTGGCTTGCGTACTGCAAAATGTGCCCAGATGTAGTAGGACATCCTGGTAATTTTGGCATACTGCATTTGACATACTATGTATTGGGACATACTAAATCTTTTTCTGGCATACTAAGTAGTATGGTAGTATGGGTATTGGAACGCAGTAGGTGTTTGGTGGATGCTATAGTTTAGTGGTTCCCAACCGTTGATTTTAGGTGTACCACTAAATTGTCATTAAGACCTTTCGCGGACCGAAAAATAGATAAATACACATGCAGTGGCTAAGTGCCAGCATCCCCTTAATACACAATTATGACTGCAAGAAGGCCATGGCCAATGGGAAACAGTGGAAAGAAAACATTTGAAGTTTTAATAAAGCTTAAAGTTTATGCTCCCAGTGTGTTTATTTAGCAAACACAAATTAACAGAAAACATCAATGGAAAACATTACAATGGAAAACATATGATGGAATTGCACAAACACTATTTTTGAAATAATAACAAGCCATAATACTATGGAGACTGAGCTGAAATATGTATGACATAGTTATTGTCAATTATCTACATTATTTGTTCTACATATATAGAAATGTGTATGTCTAGAAATTCTATCTGTAGAAGTGTCTATTTCAACAATAAAATCCCATGTACCACCTGCAGTATCCTCACGTACCACCAGTGGTACGCATACCACAGGTTGAAAGACACTGCTGTAGCTCACTGCTATTTCTTCACGCTGATTCTAGTTATTAAGATGAAAGTCAAGGTTAATAAAAAAATGAGTTATGTTAAATCGAAAAAAAAGAAAAAAGAAATGCATAATGTCCTCATTTCAATATGTTTTGCAATGTTTGCAGAAATCATATTTTACATAATAGGATCATTTGCATACTAATAGCTGTAATGTTTAGGTGCTATTATTGTTGTTTACTGCTTTGTTTTAGACCCCGTCATACCCCATCATCTACTTTCATATCTATATCTAAATTTGATCATTATGTTATCACAGACGGTGCTTTCTAAACCCATGGGGTGATTTGAATAGATTACCTGTCCAACATGCATTTTGCATGTAACAAATACAAACAGGCATTGTGGCATTTCTTTGCATTTGGTGTGACAGCTCGTTTGTGTCTGCGCTGAATAGCTCATGGGCAGCAGAGGCAACCATTCATAAATCATTACAAGCCAACGTGACAGAATCGCTGTCATCAACAGGAATAGTAATGTAGATGATCACACTTTCCCTCACTGCTGACAAAGCACCGCATCGTACCAGGACCCCCGCCCCCCCCCCCCCCCCCGCTTCAAATGACATTATATGTCCAATATCTTTTTAAAACCATTAAACTAGGCCAGATTTGGTAATGTGTCCAGGTACATTGAGCAGCTGAATTGACATGTGCAATGACATTCTGAGAGTTTTCCAATATGCATATCCATCATATTAACACCCTGAAGCATTGAAGTAGTTGCTGACGAAAAAATAAGGAAAACAGCTACCAAGAGCTTTTGGGCCGAGGAGGCAGCCAACAAATTGAAGAAGGTGTATTCATCATGTCATCGCCCCCCCGATAGGACCTGTGTGTCAAAGGTGCCCAGAGTCTTCACACCAAGAGCTCATTGGTGGAGGAGGCAGCCAATGAGCTCATCAATATGCTGCTGGAGTTCGACAACGGCCACAGAGAGGGATTGGCAGAGGGGGCGCCACACGGCAGTCGCGCCGAGACCAAAGCCATCGATCACATTGACACCGACGGTAAACTTCATACAGGAGAACGTATAGACAGAGCGTGTGTTCATCCCTCACGAAGATCACAGTGACCAATAGGACCTTTAGGGGGCGCCAGAGAGGCAGAATGCATGATGGGAGAAAGAATGCTAATGCACCGACACAATGGCCCAATCAAATGGAAAAATGTTCAGACTCTCGGGTTTAATTGAGTTAATTTGATAGTGTAGCCTAGTTGTACAGAACGTCTTAATATGTGTGAGGTGTACGTGCACAGACACGTAAAAGGAGATCAGTCATTCAACATGCACAGGCATAACCATATGCACACACACACACACACACACACACACACACACACACACACACACACACACACACGCACATAGACCAAAGATGGATATTTTTACAATTTTCGACTAGGATTTTACCTTTCGTGGACCCAAAAGGACCAATAGTCTAAAAGCTTGAGCACACAACACACACAAGTTTTTTAGAACCACATGTTATTTCTTTAGTAAACATCATACATATATCATATATAGGTCTGGTTGCACTGTCATTGGTTTTTAATTAGTTCTCCATTGATTACATTTCTCTTCAAGCATTCCAGCAAAGAAATATGCATCCATTTGCATCATTTTTTGACATAATGTATACATTTTTCCCACATTGTTTTCTTTCTTTTGTGGTTTTTTGTCTCCTCATCTCCCAGGTGAGGAGGACGGCCGGTTGGACGCCCGCCTGTTCTCCAGGAACACCCTGGCCCCTCCGGCCCCCGGGGGCCCCTCCCCGGCCTCGCCCCTGGTCCGAGGGAGGAGGAAGAAGAGGGACCTGCTGGAGGTGATGGAGGAGGAGGCCCAGGAGCTGCTCGCCCACTTCAACCACCGCAACGTGGACGCCCTGCTGCGGCTGACGCGCAACACGCTGGAGGCGCTGCGCCGCCGCATCCACGCCTCCTCGCTCACACACTTCCTGGGTGAGACACGCACACGCTTCCTGGGTGAGGCATGAACACATACAAGCGGGCTGTGGCTCTCAGGGTGTTTTCATCTAGATTGCTTTGTTTTGGAAATCTTGAACTCAGATTTCAGAGAACAGGCAGGAAGATGCCTTTGTTGTAATTGTCAGACTCCAAAAACTAACTAAGTCTTATTTTTTTTAACATTTGCTCTATAGCTAGTAGTATGGGGTGCACTATAGACATCATATGGGGAACAGAATCAAACCTATAGTCTAATCTATAGTGTAAAGCCTCGTTTCCACCAAGCAGTCCGGTTCAGTTCAGTTCGTTACACATTAGAACGGTTATTTATGCATTTCCATTGGTAAAAGTTGTGGATGGTACGACTAGAACCACTCCATTCTGTCTCGATGACATGAGACTTGAGACTCGATGCACACATTTTTAAATATCCCATCGATTGTGACAGAGACTACCGGTATAAACACCCAACGACGAAGCCAAATTATTTTGATTCTTTTTATTAAATTTTCCTCGTCTGCACTCTGTAGCATTTCCCAAACTCTCTTGTTTATTTCGGCAGTATTTTAGCCCTGCTGCCTTCAGCCTTTTATTAAACAAAGCTTGTCTCCTCGTTGTAATAAACCACACAGAAGAAAGATCGCATCGAAGCGTTCCCTTTCCTCCACTGTGTCGTTGTGTTCCTGTGTTTACTCTGTCATGTTGAATATGATGTCACGATAGTTACATGGCTAGGAACCCTGCCTACATTTTAGGGTAGCTGTTTGCAGTGGAAACGCAAAACAGATCTAGGGTTAGATACAGGTTGGCACGGGTTAGGTAAGGGCGTCAACGGTACTATACCGAGTGTGTTTGGTGGAAACGAGGCCTAACGGTAAACCCACAATTTCCCACGATGGCCCTCGTAGCCGAGGGCGACCCTCCCAGCCGCAGCATCAGGACCGGCGGCCAGGCCATCTTCCGCGCCAACGTCATCCTCTCCATCCCCAACGTTGCCATGGTGCCGGCACTGGACGAGGTACAGCAGGCCCTGAACCGGGCCGTGGAGTGTGTGGTCAGCGCCAGCAAAGGAGTGGGCCAGTGGAGCAAGGAGCGGATCTCCAAGGTGAGCGCTGAGATCAACCCCCCCCCCCCTTCTTGACATTGTGATATATCATTATCTTTATCAGTGTCATTAGCGGTATCATGTCATTATTATAAGATTAGATTTTACACACACTAAAGCATAAATAAATAACAATAATAACTATTATATTAATAATTACATAATGAATACATATTAGTCTTTAGTCAAAAATTCATTATTCTTTGCCCCATTTTGCCAATAATGGATATTTGAAAAAGTCAAAGGAGGAAGGGTTGCTGATTAGTTTTGTGCCTCAGCCCAGAGGAACTTGTTCTTCCTAAAGCCGGGACTCAGAGGTAATGTGAGTCCTTTTTCATCAAAGTGCACTCTGCTCCAGAAGGCTTGTTCCTGCCTGTGTAAACAGTATTTTAGTTCTCTATGGGAGACGATTTAGACAGGAAATGTGTCTGCATCAAAACACGGGATGAGAGGTCGCTCTCACGGATCCTCATTGTTGTGAGTAAGGCTCCCCCTGATATCTAAGTGCTTGAGAAAAAAAGTCCATCTGTGTGTCTCGTCTGTACTACCAGAGGCAGCATTTCTTTCTTTCTTTCTTTCTTTCTTTCTTTCTTTCTTTCTTTCTTTCTTTCTTTCTTTCTTTCGTCTCTGTCTGTCAGTCTCTATGACTTAATTTCCGTCTATCCATCTGTCTGTCTGGGGACATTCAATACTCTTTTATAATTTCAGATGTTGTGAAAAGAATTGTGAGCCTCCTGTAGTATTCTGCAAGGATGCATCAAATCCACATATTATTTCACACCCATTTTCAGAAGAAGATGAGTGAGAGGCGAATGGTGGCCCTGAAACCAGAGAGCAGTGAGAGCGAGGCCGAGGACGCAGACACCACACAAAGGAGCCTGGCTGGTATGACCTCATCTGTCTGCCTGTCCGTCTGGCTGTCTGTCTGCCTGTCTGCCTGTCCCCCGTCTCTATCAAATGACCATGATTTAATGGATAACGAGTTGAATATATTACAATTCATAAACGTTTCGGATAATGGCGTCCACCAAATGGAATATTAGAATAACTATTCCCCAATTTCCCATCTGGGTTTTATATTATATTTATATTATTGTATTATAGTTATATTATGTATTTCTCCATTTGCAAAACATCACTCTTGTATCTAATCAACGGTAACAACAACCAGCACAATTAGTAAGTTGGTAAATAAGTTAGTTAGCAAATTAGTGAGTATCCGATGATAAAGTCGGGTAGAACAATAAAACCAATGATAACAAATGTATTTGAAATGAAAGGGGCATTCATAATTCAAAGAAAAAAAGCATCAAATGGATTATTAAAATAAAGTATAATATATACTGTGTCAGATTGAAGCAGTAGCCCACTGGAACATCGCGTCCGTGTCCCCAGTGTTCTGGGTGGAGCAGTAGGACCGTTAGTCACTTTAGTCATTTTGTTTCATGGCCACTGGCGTAATCACCCCCCCCCCCCCTCCCCCCCCTGTAGCTCCCATAGCTCAGCAGAGCAGCCGTGTCTGACGCAGGCCAGATGACCCAATAATAAACACGGCACTCCATCAAGGGCAGTATGATTTTTGGCATTATGTTAAAAAGACATCACATGGAAGCGAGACAGGCGATGATCAAATGTCGACACACCAGGCCAGGCGGCTTTGATGGGCACGGAGGCTGATGGGCGTGGAGATAAATGTAGCTGAATATAGCTTAATGTAGCTAAATGTAGCGTACATGCTTTGGCTGCTAGCAGGTGAACAAGAGGAGGCTCTTGACATGGAGGGTTACAGCGAGAAGCAACAACAACATGAAGACGACACATTGCATATGCGTCCCCTTCATTTGTTGGCAAAATATTTGACTCAAATACACGTTGACATGCACACACACACACACACACACACACACACACACACACACATGCACACTATTCCCAAAGTAAAGCACACAGACATACAGACACACACACACACACACACACACAAATTGAACGCGAAAAGGCTTTGAGATCGACTAAATGCATGTTCAGAGTAATCAACTTCCTTGTGATGAAAATCACCAGAATAGAAGAAGCAGGATAATACGTTAAAAAAGGCTCATGGGACAATACATTTAGGAAAATTACTGTAATCCCCTTTCAGTGCTAGCAGAATAAGAACAGAAAATGTATTTTCTTGGGTCTTAAAAAAAATCTAATGTTTTCCTGTTCTCCTCAGCACAGTATATATCCACTTCTTATTCCTGCTATTGTATTCACTGATGCAACGCTATTATATTCCGGCAACAGAAGTGGCATCTCTTAATTGCACTTCACTTAATTGCACTCGATTCATTACTGCTATTCATTCATACATAGCTGTTTGTCATCTAATATTCCCTCATACATTTGGTTTAATCTATTCCTTTATTGGTCCCACGAGACAATTCCTTGACTTGCCACCTCGACGTTATAACGTAGAGGACATTTAAAAGTGAAGTTGTAAACATGCAAACATGAAGGCACAGTTGCAGCAGCATTAGTCACGCAAATCAGACTTTAGATTAATAATCTTAAAGTCTGGTAGCACAAAGAGCTCAAATCTGGGTGAACGGTGCGTTTCGATTTGTTTCGCAGCGAACGCAAACTCCCGCCAGCACTAGTACGCTTTTCCCGATAAGAAGACAAGCTAAAACATCCTGTCCGGGCTGTAAAGGTTTCAAATCAACGTTGTGTAGACCGGCCACCGTAGAAATACTCTTACTGCATTAAAATCCCCTCCTGAAAGCTCCACTCATGGGAATGAGTTTCTCTTCGGTCGAATATCCCCGTAATGAAACAAGAACGTCCGGCCCGGGCTGCGGGCCGTCTCCACCCAGAAGTTCTGCGATAACATATTAGGGCTGCTGGATCCGAGATTTCGACCGCATAAATGCTAAAAGATTGCTGCATAAAATTACAGCAATCTTCTCCACTTCCTGATCTAATTTTAACTTTAATCTGAACCCTATTCCAGACGGCAGCGCTTCAGATATTTCAGCCTGTGTGGTCCAGACGCTGCCCTTCCAAGCCAAGAATTACTACAAGGGGGTCTCTGAGAACAAGGAGATCGTCAAGCTGGTGTCGGTCCTGAGCACCTCCATCAACTCCAACAAGAAGGTGATTAACCTTTCACAGATCTGCGTGTTGTTCCTTCATCCGGGGCCACCGCCTCTGTGTTCAGTCTCAGGACTGTTGCCCAATGACAAATACAAATAAAGGTTAGCATATGCTGAGCATGAGTGCTTGCTCATGGTGGTACTGTTGGGTCTCTGTAAATGTTATAAGGAGTTCGGTCTAGACCTGCTCTATTTGAAAAGTGTCCTGAGATAACTTATGTTATGAATTGGCGCTATACAAATAAAAGTGAATTGAATTGAATTGAATTGTATATGCATAGAAAAAATGTCAGAGTAAGAAATGAGTCAACTATTCTTAAATAGATACAGGACATTAAATAATGCTTCATGTATGATATAAGATGTTTTTATATGGAATACAAATATGAAATAATTGTAATATATTTTATATAATAAACGTGTTTTTTGGATATGTTTAGCTTCCACTTATATCCAAAGCGTCTTACGATACCATGAGTGCATACATTTTTTTAGCATGGGTGGTCCCAGTGGGAATCGAACCCCTAACCATGGCAACGTTGATGCCATGCTCTACCAATCGAGCTGGTCAGCACCACGTTCCGCACATGGCCGATATACTCTGTCTTACTCTCGATCTGCCTCAGGAGGTGCTGTCAGCCGTGGAGAGGTTTGGTCGATACCACCATATCTGGAGGCAGGATCGAGAAGACACCATCCACAAGTAGGCTGCCTGTTCATTCAGCGTACAACTAGAAGAAATTTGCTTCAAGAGACCATGCATTCAAAAAAAAAATCACATTTTGACCATAATGTGACTCATGCGAACCGTTGGTTTAACATTCACACGGTTATTTATTCATTTATTTCAGTATTCGTATTTTTTCCCTCTAGGTTCAGCCAGGGGACCCCTTTGCTTTCGGAGTTTGAGAGTCGGATCCTCTATTACCGAGACTTGGAGCTCGAAATCAACGGTGAACCCGAGTACATTACCGTCGGCGCTTTGGCCCTATTTACAGGTTGGGTTTAAAACATACACGAACACACACACACACACACACACACAATACTGCAAAATAAGCAATGGGCAGCCATTATTTTTTCAAAGAACATGCCTCCATTAAAGAGATTGCAAACCTCCTTGCTGGTGAATAGAATCACAGTGACTTGTTCCAGATGTTGAATATGGCGTTAAAATGAGTGTGTGTGAAGAACACACTTAGCAGGTTCAACTCACACTGAGTCAGCCTCCCTTGACAGCTTAAACGGTGACCTCAGAGGGACACTTTCAAAACAGAACAGCAGGGGGCTCATTAATATTCATAGTTGCGCCGAAGAGTTGAATATTCACAGTTGCATTAGTTGAAATGAATATGCATAATGGGTTTTAACATTCACGGGGACCTGGCTTAATGCTCCTCACACTCTAAAAGCTGTCACTGTGTGTTGTGCTAAGCTATATTATAGTGTATACTTGGATGAATTCATGATTTAATAGAAAGGTATATAAAACCTTTTTTTAAATGTGCTTGTAAAATGTGCTGTATTTCATACGTTTCACAGCTACAGTGTCAATTTAATAAATGGTGTGCTGTGATCGCCAGGGATTTTTGGAAACGAAATGGAAGCTCCTCAGCAAACTTCTTAATTAAGGGATTTTTGAGTTTCTCAATCACTAAATCGACTTCTGTTCAACTTCCCACTGCTATAAATGTCATCTTTAAGACACCGTAAAGTGGCTTTTACAGCACACCTGCTGCTGCTGCAGCTGTAAAATTCATAAATCCAACTTGAACCGGTAATTAGCACAGCACCTAACATAGAAAAGATGTGGATTGATTCTCTGGGATTTGATTGGGTTGTGCCTTGAAACGCTTGCAATAGCTGTAGATGAAGTTAAAGTATATGTGAACCTTCAGCTTGAATTCAAACGCTATGAGAGAGGAAGGCTATGTGGAGTCCAGACGGCATTCATGTTGAAGCAGGCGGAATTATACTGGAAAGTTGAAAGAAGAAATCGCTCGCCAAAAAAAGCCTTATGTGTCCATTTGCACTAGCGGACTTGAAGATGTCCCTCACAGCAGAAACCAAGAGCTGGATAATGCAGTATGGCCTCCACTGCAATAAGAAGTACCGCTCGGAGATGGAGCAGATTTTTGCCTTTGTAGACGAAGCAGGGAAGAAGCTGAACCGGCAGATCAAAGACTTGGACGACATCCGCATCGCCATGGCAGCACTCAAAGAGATCAGAGAGCACCAGATTTCCATCGATTTCCAAGTCGGACCTATCGAGGTACAGTGCTGCTGCATGAGAATGATAACCGTATGTGACAGTTTGTACTTGTACTATTTCCAGGTCTCCGGTGTCCAGGTTTCTGTCATGAATCCCAACGTTTGATGCGCTTTGATAGTGAAACCCACTATCAAAGACACCCCTGTATTGTATTCGTGCGAAAGATGGTACAGAAGTACGCACACACACACACACACACACACACACATACACACACACATACATACAGTACATACATACATACATGCACGCACACACGCACACACACATACACACATAAACACACACACACACACACACACACAGGACTGGCTGACACAGCATTTTCAAAAGTGTGTTGACCCTCGAAAAAAAGGCAGCATTATGTGCTTTCCTCTCAAACCCCGCCCTGTATGACCCCTTCTGTCAGGAGTCCTATGCCATGCTCCACAAGTACGAGCTGTCTGTGGCCAAGGAGGAGGTGGAGAAGGTGGACACGCTGCGCTACACCTGGGAGAAGCTGCTGTCCCGCAGCACCGAGGTGCAGAACGAGCTGGCCGCCCTGCAGCCCAACTTCCGCGGGGAGCTCATCGGCAACGTGGAGACCTTCCTGGAGGACTGCCACCACTTCTACCAGGACTATGACCAGGTGGGGAACGCCATTACAATACAGGCAGCTGTAGACGTACCTACACAGAGACATAGACGTAGATATACAGATGTCGACATACATACACAGAGACATAGACATAGATATACAGATGTCGACATACGTACACAGAGACGTAGACATAGATATATACAGATGTAGACATACATACACAGAGACGTAGACTTAGATATATACAGATGTAGACATACATACACAGAGATGTAGACAGACATACAGATATAGACATACATACACAGAGACGTAGACATAGATATATACAGATATAGACATACATTCACCGATATAGACATACGCACACACACACACACACATATGCACGCACACACACACATGCACACACACACACACACACACACACACACGCACACACACACACACACACACACCTCATTGCTTTCTTGTATCCATGCTCGGAGGCCAATTTACTGCCAAGCAATTCTAACTTGTGATTACAGAGTGGGATCTAATTATCATGGCCTGATTAAGGCTTGATTGGTAACCAGGTAACGCAGCCTTGTGTCACCCCGGTGCCTTGCAGGATGGCCCTATGGCAGTGGGATTAGCTCCCCAGGATGCCAGCGACAGACTCATCATGTTCCAGGTAAATGGGACACTTGAAAGTCCTTTTTTTTTTGCATGGTTTTTGTTTTTTTTGGGTGGCGGTATGCGTACATACAATGTGCAATCTAAGGACTGTGAATGGGATGTAGTTGGTGTTTATGTTTTAACCTGATTAGGACCGGGACTGGCTGATTGATAATCATGCTTGTGATCATCAAGCTTGTTGCTCACATCGCGTCGACTGGGTGGAACAACATATAAGCCCATCGGAGACCAATATTTTTGTTGTAATCCTTTGTTTTACCTCTCAGTTTATTAGTCAGATTACTCTGTGACTACTTTCAAAATATCTTCGAAAATACAAACACCTTTATACAATTCAAATATCTTTACTAAAAATCACAAATAAAACTCAACTCGACTCTCGTCGTCCCAGAATCGCTTCGACAACCTGTTCAGGAAGTACGTGACGTACACCGGTGGCGAGGAGCTGTTTGGACTTCCTGTGACCCAGCATCCTCAGCTGCTGGAGATCCGGAAGCAGCTGACGCTCCTGCAGAAGCTGTACGGCCTGTACAACAGCGTCATCGACACGGTCAACGGTTATTATGACGTCCTCTGGGCTGACATCCACATCGAGAGGATCAACAACGAGCTGCTAGACTTCCAGAGCAGGTGAGGCCGGGTGGAGGGCAGTACGTGTGTATTTTAAAGGTGTACATTCATGCTGCACATTTGAAAGACCGGTTTGCACGTGTGTCAAAATGTTGTACAAGATCAAACGTTTTATACAACGACACCACTTAAAAGCTTCACGCCAAACTTTTATAGTTTGGCTTGAAGCAAAACAAAAATATTTCTGCACCCACCAAACTTTTTACAACCACGCAACTTTTCTGCAAGCCCAAAATACTTTGCACTGATTTGATTTTTAGCTCATGTAACAAATGTCATCAACCTCCCCTGGCATTACAGATTGTATATAAACAGCTGGAACAAAAATCAGGATAATACAAAAAAACAGCATACCTTAAACATTACATCTTCCTGAACCCCCCCAACCCCTTAACTGTACCTTTTTGTCAAGGGTGTGTAGTTAGGCTGTAATGTGTTTCCCGGGGTTGCACCAATGTACCGAAGCATTTTCATTTTTCCTTTCAACCTGTGCCATTGCTATTCTTAGTCTCTTTGTCTGTCCTTTGCTAGTGCAGAAGAAAGAGGGGGGGAAAGATCTTTGACAAAGAAAAAATGGAGGAGCTCCATCATGGGGGAATGGATGGATGTTATCGATTCAGATAATGTGAGCGGGTGTTGAAGATGCGCACGCTCTGCTTTCATGTTGGTAGTTGAACACTGAAGGAAAGAGGAGGTGATACTGATTTCCTCCGGTGGAAATCCACTTCAGTGAGGCATGTGAGGTGCGCCTGGTATATCCGACCCTGTGTCCTCGCCTTGTCTGATGAACTGGAAAGTCCCTCGAGCCGTAAAATAATTTCCTAAAACCATAACCTAAAACCATGCCAGCTAATTTTTTTAAATGAATGTTTATGTCAAGATAGTTGCATTGCATACATATCTATTTGAAGGGCTAAAATGTTTATTGATAGTAACATTTGAGCCATGAAACCAAACAAAAAAGGAATCAGAATAGATGCAGTAGTGGTCAGATGGTTGAATACGCAAAATCCCCCCCCCCCCCCTCCCCATGTGCACACACACACACACACACCAATGCGGTATACACCTTCTTCCCTATGTTCTGAAGTTTGACAGTGAGCTAGCTCGCAGACCGACAACAAAAACATGCTGTGTACAACAAGGACATCGGGATATCCCATTAGTAACCATGACGACCCTGGTCTCGCCCAGGTGCCGGAAGCTGCCCCGTGCCCTGAAGGAGTGGCAGGCCTTCCTGGACCTGAAGAAAACCATCGACGAGTTCAGCGAGTGCTGCCCCCTGCTGGAGCTCATGACCAACCGGGCCATGATGAGCCGCCATTGGAAGAGGATTACTGAGGTTTCCGATTGCAAATTCACACGGATAATCTCCCTAAAAGTGAATTCACGTGAATGGGTATGAATTATTTTTGATTGATGTGATTCATTTTGTCTGTCCAGGTGACCGGGCATACCTTCGAGGTGGAGACGGATACGTTCAAACTCCGCAACATCATGGAAGCGCCGCTGCTAAAATACAAGGAGGAGATTGAGGTGCGAGCAGAGACAATATACTCATGTGTTGTCGTCACTAAAGTATCACACATTCTTGGTGAACTGACTCTTTTTTGCTCAAATGTAAAAGCTGCATATGATAATAAAAATAACATCTATATCATCTAATAAAGTGTCAATGACTCTAATCCAAGGGGCACATTTGAAATATTCAATTAATGTACAGCATGCATTGTACATCATCAAAAAGGTCACACTTTTCAGTGACCTTTTCAGTATACTCATTAGTATTGTTATTTTCAAATGACTTATCGAATTGGTCTTTCGGGATACCGTTTGCTCGTGTACATACATGTTCTCTGTGTGCCACCACGGTGCAGGACATCTGCATCAGTGCGGTGAAAGAGAGGGACATTGAGCAGAAGCTGAAGCAGGTGATCGCCGAGTGGGACAACAAGACGTTCACGTTCGCCAACTTCAAGACGCGCGGAGAGCTGCTCCTGCGGGGCGACAGCACGTCGGAGGTCATCGCGAGCATGGAGGACAGCCTCATGGTGCTCGGCTCCCTCATGAGCAACAGGTGAGCAGCTTGCATGGTGGCCTCAGTGTCCACCATGTTTGGGTTTTTTTTTTGCTTTCGGGTTTTTTTTGTTCATTCTGGGGCAGGGCGTCCGGGCTCGGGGTCCGACCTACGCGGCGCTAAATATGACGTTTCCGGTTCTGATTGGTGAAAATCAGTTGTTTTACATTAGTCACTATAAATATCTGTAGCTGTGTTGTTAGGTAGATAATACATTCAACAATATATTAAACAACATATAGTAACAATATATATTCAAACTCTACCCGTAACAACAATTAATATTCTTTTTTTTTTTTTTTTTCCAATTTGTCACATCCACATTATGACGCGAAATGTATTGTCTGAATGGCTATTAGGGGGAGCACATATTCCTGTTCAAACAAACAACTCCACTGACATTAGTGGTCCAGAAGGACCAGGAGTTACGCAATATTGTTCTGTTGCTGATTAGATAATGTGGTTCAGATGATGAAATGCTCTTATCTCCACGTCGCTCATTAACGGCTTAGTCCTCACACAGCTGTCAGTGTGATTAATACTCGCCTCTCCAAAACAACAAAGGAACGTCTTTTAAATGAATTACAACGCCACAGGATCGCATAATCAGGCTCTATTAACACTAAATATCATATATATTACTGTTTTCTTATTTATTTTTATTTTTAATGTGATGTATTGTTTTTTTTTGTCATTTGTAATATAGGCGACAATGTGCTAAAAATAACACAGGCAGGCAATTTATGTGGCAACTACCGCACACTGCAACTGTGAATTCTTTGTAAAATAATGATCCAATTTCTGCATAATGTGTGCATACATTGCAGTTCTCCATGTGGAATGTCAGTCTCACATTATTATTATTATTATTATTATTACTATTATTATGCGTAATGCAGTACAGTTGATACATCTCATTGTTTACCAATTTAATGAACCATTATTTATTGCCGACCCCCCCCCCCCCCCCCCCCCCCCCCTTCCTAGATACAACACTCCCTTTAAGGGGCAGATTCAGAAGTGGGTCCAGAATCTGTCCAACACCACGGACATCATAGAGAACTGGATGACCGTTCAGAACCTGTGGATCTACCTGGAGGCCGTGTTTGTGGGGGGCGACATCGCCAAGCAGCTTCCTAAAGTAGGCAACTTTATTCAAATCACGCACAACACATGATCGTCATCACAACTCATCCTCCTTGCCGTGAAATTGCAAATGTATCTTGGTTAATTCTCCGTTGAGATTGGGTTCGTAGAGAAGTTCAGTTGGATCTAACACTTGACATTTAACGTTATTGCTGCTACGCCCAAGATATTCTCAACCCGATTTAATGAAGACAGTTGTTGTGGATAGAGTTTGCATCTCCATATATCCACAGCTGGAGTTTTAATAAACGGTGAACAGGATGCAAAATGTGGGGAGTTCAATATGTGGGGAAATAATTCAATGGTCTTTGGAGCTAAACAAAAACAATATGTCGGATTTGTTCAATTTTCGTAATCATTTAAAAAGCCCATCTATTTTTGTGAGCTATCTCAACCCCTGAACTAACCCAATGTTCAACTTTCCGCAATTTACCTTTTGTGAGTCGATTAATGCCACGTGAGTTAAGCCCCCTCCAACTGGTCCCCTCTCCAGGAAGCCAAGCGTTTCTCCAACATCGACAAGTCGTGGGTGAAGATCATGACGCGGGCCCACGAGATGCCTAACGTGGTTCAGTCGTGCGTGGGAGACGAGACCATGGGACAGCTACTGCCTCACCTGCTGGAGCAGCTGGAGATCTGCCAGAAGTCCCTCACTGGGTGAGCGAGGAGGATGGGGAATAACACAGGACAATGTACTCAGACACTCAGACTGGTAAAGTACATACAAGGAAAGTAATAAGGACATGCTGAGATGGCTGAGCCATGCCAAATCAGGGAGGGAGGGAGGGAGGATGATGATGATGAAAGAATAGGATTGATTTGACAAAGGATAGGTAACAGTAGGAAAGGTGGAAGAAGTAAGAACCAAAGAATGCAATATAAGTGGAAAAAATAAAGGAAGGAAACTAAATTAAAACGGATCAACAAATAAACCGGAAAGAAAGCAGCTGAGTGCAAAGGAGGAGTTAAATCAGTGTTGCATTTGTATTTGTCGAAACAATTGGAGCCATTGTCAGTCATTGGCAGCCATTTAGTCTTGGTTTGTACACTGTAAAATGTATGCATTATGATTTTTGGGCTTGGGCATCGATCTGTTCGTTCATTGTGTTGGCGAGCAGCTACCTGGAGAAGAAGCGGCTCCTGTTCCCGCGGTTCTTCTTTGTCTCCGACCCGGCGCTGCTGGAAATACTGGGCCAGGCCTCAGACTCACACACCATCCAGGCTCACCTCCTCAATGTCTTCGACAACATCAAGAGTGTCCGCTTCCACGACAAGGCAAGAGTGGCGCCTAGCTACGACATCTCTGGTTCTGCCCTTTTTATTTGTCACTTTTATTCAATTGGTCATTTATTTAAGTAATAAGCCACTTGAGGCCGTGGTTTACAGGGAATCAGAACAGCTAGGGGGCGTCGCCTAAAACCCAGTAAATCACGGCCTCAAGTGGCTTATTGCTTTCATAAAATGGTCGTTATAGACTACCTAGTAAGATTTCTTAAAATAAACACACAGAAACATAAAATACCATAATCTATTGAAAACTAATCATCATTCCTCCTCAAGAAAGCAAAATGGTTGCCAAGCAACACAGGCTAGCATACAGGCTTTAGCATACAGGGGCATTAATACAAAAAATGAATTGTTATTCGGTCGCAGGTGTGTGTTTATAGCGTATTTTACAATGGCTTCGAGCCAATCAGAATCAAGGACCAGAACCATCCGATTTATAAAATGGCTGTATTGTAAGACCGTGGTTCTGAGTAGGGACCAGATCTATTGCTCATTCTGACGGTCAAGTTGCATAAGGTCATAGGGTTAGGGAACACATTTTAATCAATGCTAGCCTCTTCTGATGCCCTTTAAACACCAGGGGGGAGGATTCATCGAAGAGTGAAAGTACAATAATTTGGAAACGAGAGAGGTGATTTAACAATGAACTATAAAATAGGCCTGGATAGCAGTGAGTTCAACTTCTCTGAACTCAACACTTTGGCACAACTATAACTCAAGAGAGAGAGAACTTTTGAATGATGACGAGATACCGCTATATCTTCTAACATATGTACTAGAAGAGACAGAAGAGTCGGACAATGTAAGGATACAATGATAAAACAACAAGATGCAGCAAAATGACGCGATGCAACGCGAAACACAAACGCGACGAATCCTGTCAATGTCCCGTAACAAACGTTGACCTGCGCTGGGGCAGATCTACGACCGCATCATGGCGGTGTCGTCGCGGGAGGGCGAGACGGTAGAGCTGGAGCGGCCGGTGGTGGCGGAGGGCAACGTGGAGGTGTGGCTCCACGCCCTGCTGAAGGAGTCCCAGAGGTCCCTGCACCTGGTCATCAGGCAGGCCGCCCTCGCCATCCAGGACTCGGGCTTCCAGCTCATCGAATTCCTCAACTCCTTCCCTGCACAGGTCAGAAAAACTTCTAAAAAATAAATAAATTAATAATAATAATAATAATAATAATAATAATGTTGTGTTGCTGCTGTGTGTCTGTAGTTATGTGTTGTGTGTCCCTGGCTGCAATTAAGGGGCAATAAAGAACTTGCACCTGAACATGGGACATTGTCATGGCTCCTATAAGTACATCGTCAGTGATTTGCTTTGTGTAGCTGTAACTGTCCAATTCAGAATGTGGCTAATGCCAGCTAACAACCGTCAATAAGTCAATTAGTGTCACTAGTTGGTTGCTTGCCGAAGTGCAATATGCGTGACTCTATTGCCGTAGATGGACAGTCAATTACGATGTCTATGGTGGCAAAAAAAAACAGGCAGTAGAGCTGGTTGTCTTGCAGACGGCTCTTAGTGTTAATGTCCTAGAGCTGTTAATATTAGCTTAGGTTGACACTGCCATCAGGTGCGCGTGTGTGTGTGTGTGTGTGTGTGTATGTGGGGGGGGGGGGGGGGGGGGGGGCGGGGGGTGGGGGGGGGGGGGGGGTAGTTATTACGAGACATTAACAGTCAAGGGGTTTGAATGTCCAGTGGCTAGAGAGGCGTTCTATAATTGCGTCCCATTTAGAATTAAATGGTACGTCATTAAACCTGTTGAGGCCGCAATGCCGAACACCACGGTGTAACAGAAATGGTCTGTATTATGAGTAAAAATATGCACATAAAAAAGCACCAGCGCTATCCAAGGACAATTATGTAGACATCTTAGTTTTACCCTGGAGATAACTGGCAAACACAAGGTAATTGTTTGCCAGCCAATCTTAAGGGTAAGAAATAGACGGCTTTAAAGAAACTCACCACTCTTTTCCATTGCATTTTTTTTGTAATGCATCCCTGTGGTAAATGTCCTACATCCTTGTGCATGTGACATCTCCTACATCCTTGTTCATGTAGTCTGACTGACCGGATATAGGTTGTTGGTATAAGCCTGCCGTTGGGAGACTATTTCAGTCGACAACCTCTGAGCTGGCAACCTACACACTGAAAATTTGACAGGTTTTGATGAAGATTTGGATCGTGCAATATTTAATATTTATAGTAAGGGAATTTAGCCATTTTAATACCAGGGCTCGACTGGCATTCAAAACAAGTCCCCCCCCCTCCCGACATTATTTTGCAAGGGTAAGATCGTCTTAGTGCTGCCCAAGACGATTGTGATTGGTTTAAAGAAATGGGCTTTGTAATCAGGTGGGCCTGCTGGGGGTCCAGATGATATGGACCCGGGACTCGGAGGAGGCGCTCACCAACGCACGCTACGACAGGCGCATCATGGCCAAGACCAACCAGCTGTTCCTGGACCTGCTCAACACACTCATCGACATGACCACCAGTGACCTGGGGGCCGTGGAGCGGACCAAGTACGAGACCCTCATCACCATACATGTCCATCAGAGGGACATATTCGACGACCTGGTGGGTGAGCAGGGAACGAAAAAAAGATTAGTTTGTATGCATCTGGAGCAAAAAAAAACAGACTAAATCAGTTCTATCTTTCGACCGGCCTCACAGTTCCTAATGGATCCACGCTGGTTACTTAAAATTACAATCGCTTCCCGATTCCCTTTACGAGGCAGAGTTTGATAGAAGGACATCTCATGTCTCACTGGCTTGGGGGCATGCCGATTATGTTTGTCCCACACTGTGGCAAAAAATATTTTTATCATCGCAATCTACTCCCGACTTGGATGGCAAATTGCCAATTTAGGGGGCACCGCTGAGCACCTCACTGAGCGGAGTCAATTTGCTCTGACAAAAGTCATCAGCAAACCCCTGTTGACCGCGGGCTGATATGGACACCTGGTGAAAAAGGTTTTGCTGAGAGAGATCCCAGTCCAACCAAAAACGTAAATTGTCTTCCCTGTCTTTAGAGGTGAACAGGGAGTCATGTATTCACGATTGTATTTTCAGGTTTTTTTAAATTTGCATTTATACCATGGCCCGGGTGAATACTCGATTCTGATTGTCTGGAGAGGTGTTGGTTATTTTTATCGATAACATGCACGGCTATGACGTGATCGTAACATAAGCATATGTCATATGTCTTATCACAGTTCTAAAAATTAATGCACTTAACAAAACGTTAATAACTGTCAACTTGGACCGGACAGGACTGCGTTTAAAAAGCTTTTCCATTGCCATGTCGTTACTAAGATCGTCTCTATTTACTGGAGTAATAAGGTAACGTTGCCATGTCGTTACTAAGATCGTCTCTATTTACTAGAGTAATAAGGTAACGTTACCATGTCGTTACTAAGATCGTCTCTATTTACTGGAGTAATAAGGTAACGTTGCCATGTCGTTACTAAGATCGTCTCTATTTACTGGAATAATAAGGTAACGTTGCCATGTTGTTACTAAGATCGCCTCTATTTACTGGAGTAATAAGGTAACGTTGCCATGTTGTTACTAAGATCGTCTCTATTTACTGGAGTAATAAGGTAACATCTGCATTCCATATGAATCTCATGTTTACTGATTGCGTTCCAGGCATTAGTCAGACCCATATATTTCTCCAGTCATTTGCCGTTTGTTTCCAGGAACACAAAAATGTAGAGTTAAAGTTTTAGCTATACTAAAAATATAGCTCTACTCTAGAGCTAAAACTTACTTCCAAAAGATAAATCAACACCCTTATATTTTTAATGATTCGCGAATTAGCCCCCGCGTCGTGCATTATTTTTCGATACATGCACAGCTCGTCGTGGATTATCCCTTATGTATAGGATTATGAGGGACTGACTGTTACAGAATAACAATACCCCAACATTACAGGTAAGATATATATTATTTATATTTTTTATATTTTTATATTATATATATATTCTACTCCTCTCCTTCTATCCTTTTTCCTCTCCTCCCCTCCCCCCACCCCTCTCCTCTACACTTAACCTCCTGTCTCCCCCCCCTCCTCTCCTCTCCTCTCCCTTCCATGACACTCCTCATCTCCTCTCCAAATTTCAAAACATTCTCCTGCCAATGTTTCCATTGTAATCTACTGCCCTCTTTTCACCTCAACTAAAGACAAAAATGTTATATTGTCTGATCCTGGCATTAGTCTCTTTCCTGTTACTTCACCCCCTCCACACACATCTCTCTCTCTCCATCCCCTCCTACAGCCACCTCATCTTGCGTCACCTCACATCTCCACTCATTTCTTCATCAAATTTCATCAGCTCCCCCGACCTCTCCTGCCATGGCTGGTTTTAATCTCATATCTCTCTCCCATCCCGCCTCTCCCTGGCCCTACCTCACGATGGATCCAGTGGCTGTTAAAATCCTGACGGACATATAATTCGCCTTGCTTCTGAGCACGTATTTTTAATCTAATTTATTCTCCTTCCCTATTCCCTAACCTTATTCCTTATCCCTATTCCCTATCCCTGCTCCTTATCACTTCCTGCTCGTCTCTGTCCTCCTCACATTCCCTTCCTGCTGAACACTGAACTCTGCACCTCGAGGTGCTCAAAAAGCAGTCACACTCACGCCAGGAAAATCCAATGATTCAAATATTATCCCCAGTTGTACTCGAAAAACACATGCAAAATAGCGTGTTCCCCCATTGCACTGTGAAAATACCGTAAACTGCGAACCTGTACACTCAAACACTATTTCGTTTCGTTTTGTCTTCCAGTGCCGGCTGCACGTCAAGAGCCCCACTGACTTTGAGTGGCTGAAGCAGTGTCGCTTCTACTTCAACGAGGACGCGGACCGGATGAGCATCAACATCACCGACGTGGGCTTCGTCTACCAGAACGAGTTCCTGGGCTGCACCGACAGGCTGGTCATCACACCCCTGACAGACAGGTAGCGTATAGCCAATGCACCACCTGGGTGGGTGTGCACTTTGTTTTTTTTCCGTGCTTGCAGACAAACCATGCACAAACACACACACATACACACACACACACACACACACACACCCCACACAGGAATGGACACCTGGCTCATTGGAACAAAATGTGAATAAAATTCACCAACCCTATTAGTACATAGTGTCAAGCAAGTAGTATGATCGAGTACGTGTGTCAAATAGAAAAGTAAAACTCATCTAACTAAACTGGCTGATTGTTAGCCATGCTGCCAAGTGTGTGTGTGAGAGAGATAGAGAGAGAGGGAGAGAGAGCGAGAGGGAGAGAGGGGGAGAGAGAGAGAGAGAGAGGGGGAGGGAGAAAGGGGGAGGGAGAGAGGGGGAGAGGGGGAGAGGGGGAGAGAGGGAGAGTGAGCGAGAGAGAGGGGGAGAGAGAGAGCTGGCAGCGAGAGACCACCGCTCCTAATTAGCCATTGCCAGCCTCAGGTGTTTCATATTTGACCAGCGACCCCGCTCAGCCAGGCCTGCGCAGAAGACAGACCACCGCCAAATAAGGAGAGAGGTGGTCGTCCCAGAAGGTGATTTGACACACAAACAAGCCGTTAGGCTTGGAATGTGCACAATGGCTGTGTCTCAATGGGCCCTTTTCCACAGAGCTGTCACAGCAGCTGGGTAGCAGGTCAACCTTTGTTTGCTATCGGATAGGTATTTGTGAGAGAGAGAAAGATAGAGAGAGAGAGGGAGAGGGGGGGGGAGGGAGGGGAAGAGAGGGGGGGGGCGTGAAAATGAGGAAAATAGGGGACCATGTGTGGAGAGGAGAGACGAGCACACAGAACAATGACAAGAGGGACACAAAGGAAAGTAAGAAAGGAAGCTGCACACCCAGCAACCGGGAGATGGACAGGGCGGGAGGAGGAGGAGGAGGAGAGAGAGCGACAGAGAGAGAGACAGCGATGGAAGAGGAGGGAGAGATGGGAAGCGAGGGAGAGATCAAGGCATGTGTGGCAGCCACCGCTCGCTTCCCGGGAGAAGCAGCATGCTGGCCCCCATGGCCTCGGGCACTGAGTCAGCCATTCCCAGCCTGCCCTCACACCTCCACCCACGTCCACCCACCACCCCTTCTGGGATCGGCACTCTCTCACTTCACTGGTAGTCGTAACAGTACTACTGCACTTCATTATTCAAAGCCTTTTTCCCTCCAAATAGTCTCGGGATAAATGATGATACACAGGTTGCAGCCGTATGAGCAGATGTGATGGGGATTTGTGTTGTTTGTGTGTGTATGTGTGCTTGTGTGTCTGCATGTGTGTGTGTGTGTGTGTGTGAGTGTGTGTTTTTTGTCTGCATGTGTGTGTGTGTGTGTTGCAGGTGCTACATCACCTTGGCCCAGGCTCTGGGTATGAGTATGGGAGGTGCCCCCGCCGGGCCGGCAGGAACAGGTGAGGCTGACAACGTGCGATGAATACACGATGAATACATGAATACATGATGGTGCACCTGGGTGGTTGATGCAGTGTTTGTGGTCCAGTGGGGTTTTTTTTCGTGGTAACATTTGGACCATGATGGCGTCCTATATTACAAATGCATGCGATCACCTATGTGTGAGGATGAGAAGGATCAACGTGACGTTCGGAATGGGATCTTTTCCGTTTTCGCACCTCAACGGAGGATCGGATGTAAATCTTTGTTGTCTGTCTTCTCAGGTAAAACTGAAACCACCAAAGACATGGGCCGCTGCTTGGGAAAATATGTTGTGGTCTTCAACTGCTCTGATCAGATGGACTTCAGAGGCCTGGGACGTATATTTAAAGGTATGGCAGTGATGAGATGACGACGGTTTCCATAGGAACCATAGGA
The DNA here is from genome assembly GCA_030340625.1 of Merluccius polli. Classification (NCBI taxonomy): domain Eukaryota; kingdom Metazoa; phylum Chordata; class Actinopteri; order Gadiformes; family Merlucciidae; genus Merluccius; species Merluccius polli. Next base: position 54,705 of record JAOPHQ010003482.1, on the reverse strand, counting down.
CTTGTGTGTTTGGTACGTTGGTACGTTTCACTGGTGGTAAACCAGTGAAATTATTAACAATAATAGAAAAAATATTATAGTTGACAATAAGATATTATAAATATTGGTGTGTAAATATAGTATTATGGCTTGTTATTAAAAAAATTGTGTCGCTTTGTGCATTCCATCATATTTCCATTGTAATATTTTCCATTGATGCTTTGTGTTCATTTGTGTTTGCTAAATAAACACACTGGGGGCAGAAGCAGCGTTATTGACTTTTTCTTTCCACTGTTTCCCACTGACCATGGTCTTATTGCAGTAATAATTGTGTATAAAGCAGGTGCTGGCACACTTTGCTCAGCCACTGCATGTGTATCTATTTTTTACCGTTTGCATATGAGGCGGTCCGCGAAGGTTTCTTGAGGATAATTTAGTGGTACCACTGCCATAGGAGACAAAAGCGTAAATCTACTTTATTTAAGTGGATTGAATTGGAAACGCACACAATCCATATGTCATAATAACAACCATATTCAACACAACTAAATGTCAGGCAGCAACACTTGTGTCTTCATTTCCAGCAGAACCGTGTGTGCTGTACTATTCTGTGTTTTCCAGGCCTTGCCCAGTCCGGGTCGTGGGGCTGCTTCGATGAGTTCAACCGCATCAACCTGCCGGTGCTGTCGGTGGCGGCGCAGCAGATCGCCATCGTGCTGACCTGCAAGAAAGAACGCCGCAAGAACTTCATCTTCACCGACGGGGACACCGTCGAGATGAACCCCGAGTTTGGCCTCTTTCTCACCATGGTAACACTTTTCAGCATCACACTGAAGCAATTTCAAAATACCTTTTTGTGGTTTTCACCAAATATTCATGCTCCTTATTAATGTTATAGTTCCATCCCAATAACTCGGGTTGAATGTGCACATGCACATGCACATGCCATGCGTGCTTTGGAGGCTGAAATGGAGATTTCTAAGTTGCTCTTCCTTTTTGTTTTCCACCACCACATTCATTTCAAGTCTTCCTATCCACTACATCTTGTTTTGTGCCCCCAAAGGGATAAAGTGCTAAAAGGGATTCGCAGAAATAGCAGTTGCTAAAAAAATAACGTTATTAACCATTTTTTTTAACCGGTTGCGGTACTTGATGTTGGGCTTGATGTTATAATAGCGGTTACGTTGGTAACGTAACGATTGGAAAAACATTTTGTTTTCGTTTTTCGCTTTACATTTCGTTTGCCACCACATATGCACAAGCACACTCTATGGGTGCGCACTAAGTCAAATCCAGCGTTTCATTCGATCAAATAAGGGAGAGTTCAAAGGCGTCCACTTGGCCGTAGAGGCGAGACCTTGAGTGGGTCTCTCTAATATTAATTAGTGTTTGCTGCTGTGCATTGGATAACTTGATCTGATTTGCACAGTTGATCTCCCGAGGCGAGCCATGAAAGAAGGGGAGAGTGAAATATGACTCTCCCCTGTGACGACGATGGTTACAGATCTATTCACCTCCTTTAATCATTCATGATTGGGTTATTTGGGTTGGCTTTTAATGTGTGCCTCGCAGGGCCTGTGGATATGTGATTATGAGTGTGTGTGTGTGTGTGTGTGTGTGTGTGTGTGTGCTGTCGTCAGAGTGTAGGCTGAAGAGAGAAAGAGAGAGAATATTTGTGTGAGAGAGATAATATGTGTGTGATCTGTGTGTGTGTGTGTGTGTGTGTGTGTGTGGGGTCGTCTGTGTGTGGTTCTCTCTGATCTATGTCCATCGGGACTCGGCTGACTTCAAACTAGTGATTTCTTCAAAGATATGCTATCTATGTTAGCTATTGTTATTTACCCGATGGCATCACTTGCTGGAATAATGTAGATGAAGTTGCCTACACTGAGAGATAAGCTGTACGCACATCAACAGTGGTGCTGGCTGAAGGGCAGAACATATTTTGAAGGTAGAACCCGCACACAGAGATATCATTTAGACTTCTTTATTTATTCACCAGACAACGTTTCTATCTGTCGTGGATCGAAACGTCTCGCTGAGAAAATAAAGTTCCTATAAATTTCCAATGTGATATACTTCTGCATGACTTTTTATGCATTGTTTTGTATTGCATTTTCTGTCTAATACCACCGCATGGTGATTCAGCATTTCTCTTTTCACTCTTACTTTAAACGTTTGTTTTACATATGTATGGCCTTTTCTGCCTGTATGAACATATAGCATATGCACGCAGGTCAGGAATCAAACCTGGGTTGCCCCAATGCAAAGTGCATACTCTCCGTATGAAACATGAACACGCTACGGGCGGGCGGCTCACATCCTATAGCGGCTAGCTTGGGACCAAACCTCATCGGGCTTTTTAACTACTTTACAATGTTGTATTGGATGTTTGAAATGACCCGAGAACTCACGCATGTGTCCTTATGAAAAACACAAAGACACCTGGTTGATACGCTGTGGAAAAAAACGCCGAAGCGACACAAGTTTGTTTTTCGCAGCCTATCAAAAGGACACAGGCATAGTGCCTACACAGTTAGCTCATTCATGGCTTATCACTCCTCTTTTTTTTGAGCAAATAAAGACCTTCACCCTTCTTCCCATCTGGACACAGAACCCGGGCTACGCGGGGCGCCAGGAGCTTCCCGAGAACCTCAAGATCAGCTTCCGCTCCGTGGCCATGATGGTGCCGGACCGCCAGATCATCATCAGGGTGAAGCTTGCCAGCTGTGGCTTCATAGACAACATGGAGCTGGCTCGCAAGTTTTTCACCCTCTACAAGCTGTGTGAGGAACAGCTGTCCAAACAGGTGGGTGTCTCTGTTTTTGCCATGCCGCAGTTAATCACCTCTGTCCCTGAGGGGCAATTTTGCGGATGCCCATAGAGTAGTACAGTTAGCAAGTAACACAATACAGGAAAAATTTAAAAGTACGTAAAATGCAAAAATAATGATATGAGGATGATAATATTAGATCATTATAAGTATAACGCAGTATACGCAGTATACGTATTGATGGGTAGTTCTATAATATATAGGTGTATGGTAATTAATAGCAGCATCAATGTGTGTGTGGGAGAGAGCAAACGTGTTCAAATGTGAAGACGTGACACGGGTCATGTCCAGCCCACATAAATGTGTATTTCTTTAAAGCTTTTGCACTCCCATACACTTCTTTTAAGCCACGGCCATGTCTGTAGGTTGACGCAGATATCGACGACCTAGTTAGTTACTGAGTGTACTTGGGTTAAAAATGTTTGTGATTATGGCATGTTTATGTGGGCTGGACATGCGTGACACATTTTAACATGTTTGTGGGACGGGTGACCACAGTGCTACACTTATATCGTGGCGACAATTGGATGGCATGTGTGTGTGCTAGTGTGTGTGTGTGTGTTTGCATCAGGCTTTATGAATAGGATATGCACACATTGCACTCAAACTGCCGAGCAGTTTGCAACCTTAAGTACTTACCAGGGCCGGTTTTACCGATGGGCAATGTGGGCGACCGCCCAGGGCGCAATCTATGTGGGGGCACACGAGCGCGCCCTCAAAAAAAAAAAAAAAAACGAGTGCGCCCTCAAAAAAAACCCAGCGCGCCCTAAAAAAAAAAGAAATAAAAGAAAAACTAAACTCAAAACAAAACTCGCCAGTTTTCTAGACTACCGCTCATTTCCATGTCAGGCTAGTGGAGTGGGCGCTGCCCTCGTTGTCACGTCAACTTGCTGCTGAGAGTCATACAGGTTGTGTGTCCGAGAGGCAAGGGGAGGGGGGCGACTCATAAGCGAGCTGCACACTAGCCTACATGCGGAAATTTACTAAAATCTCCGCGATTCTGAAGTGGACATCGTACTACTTCAGAAAAACTATCGGAGCCACATTTGAAGCGGTAGAAAAAACGGTCGGTTGAGAGACGCAGATTGTATCTTTTTACGGAACATCCAGCCCGACATAATGTCGTGATGAGATATCAACACCCAAATAAGGCCACACAACACAAACTGCCTCCAAATAAATTGTATTTCATAATTAACATAGACCCATATGCCTACACGACACGTAATTGATTGGTTTATGTGTAAAAAAAAAAGAAAGAAATGTTAATAAATAAATAAATATCAGACAATATCAGGTTGATTGACGGGTGAACGGACGTTGGCAAAAGGTAATGCGATAGGTAATGTTATGATGTCGACAGTGGTGGGCCGTCAGGGACAGCAAGGCCTTCTCTGCTGGCGTAAACATCATCAGAATATAAATTGAATTTTGATACATTTTTCCACAAATATGTATTAAATTATTTCCCAGAATTATACTCTTTCCTCTTGGGTGCACTGCTTTCAGCCTCAGGTTGAGATTTGGAGGGCTGTTTTATATGTTAGAGCATTTATCCAATCACATTCAGTCTCATGTGTTGCCGGCGGAAATGAAGTTCTGTTTAGGTTTTCGCATTGTGTAGGCTAGCTAGTGTTAACCGAGACATGAGGATTCATTTATGACAGAACTGTCATTGTTTTCGAAAAACATTCTGACAGCACGTACATTCAGATTGCACTTCATACCTGTTGTTATGTTAATGTTCTAAACAGGTTGAAAAATAGGGATGGTTCTTGTTTTTGTATCTAAGATTATATGTAATAAAATAATGCAAATAATATAATATATTGTTTTGTCCTGTTTGTCGGCCGGGGCGGGGGCGGGGGTGGGGGGGGGGGGGGGGGGGGGGGGGGGGCCCAAGGGATGGTTCGCCCAGGGCGCAAATGTAGCCAGGACCGCCTCTGGTACTTACAGTTAAGCAGTTAAGGTTGAGTTACACTGCTCAACAGTGTTCTTGAAATAACTGCATCACCTGCAATTGCACACATACAGTATGTCTTGATTTGTTTCATTCAGTTATTCTCTTTTGTAACCATCTGGGTAGATATGCTGTAGATTAATTTTGATCACTCATTTGTAGTATGGATGAGATACATGGTATTATGTTTGTGTGTGTGTGTGGGTGTGTTTGTGTGTGTGTGTGTGTGTTTGTGTGTGTGTGTGGGTGTGGGTGCGTGTGTCTTGTCTGCATTGTCTGCTACATGTGATGCAATGCTCAGTTTTATTCTGCCAGGTAAGGAGCATTTCGTTTGAGTGTAGTTTAATGCGCCAGCAGCAGACTGTGGAGAAAAATCTGCAGAGTCGGCAGCAGATTCTCCCCCTCTTGGGTTCTGTAGCTAAAAGAGAACAGTTTGGTATATCTCAGCATGTTTTGACTTATCAGCCTTTTTCCCCTTAGCGATTACATTGAGCACTTACAAGTGTGTAGGTGTAGGAGGAGGATGTGTCCATGTTCCTTCCTACCTGCTCTCCAGGGGCCAGATTCACAAAAGTATCTTAAAGTCCATGTAAACCTATATGTGTTTAGAGTTTGCCACACTATAGAAAAATGTGTTATTAACCACCCAGCCAAATTTGAATGAATAAAAAGTATACCAAGTATATAAAATTAGGATTCAAAATTGTGAAAAAATAAGTATTATTCTCAGCTCTGAGACGCTGGGGGTGTGTCCGCTGAAGGCGCTAGACCACGCCCATTTGTGCACGGGGGGGAGGAGCCTCTCTCAACTGTCAAACTAATAACTGTCAAATGATAACTGTTAAACTAATAAGTGTCAAACGCGATTGAGCGTGACAAGCAGTGACGCAACTGCACGTTGTTAGGGGCGGGGCAATGCTAAGTAGCGCTTACATCATGATCTACCCCTTAAGCCCCGCCCATACAATCCTGAATGGTGAAAAATGGTAAATGGTAAATGGACTGCATTTATATAGCGCTTTCTCAGAGGTATGACCACTCCAAAGCGCTTTACAACTATTGCCTCACATTCACCCATTCATACAGTCATTCACACATAGGGTTAGGTGTCTTGCTCAGGGACACCTCGGCACTTAGCTAGGAGTAGCCAGGAAGCGAACTAGCAACCTTCCGATTACTAGGCAACCCGCTCTACCTCCTGCGCCACTGCCGGCAAAATAAATGGTGAAATCAATGGTGAAAAATAGATAAACGGTCTAACTCCACAATTCAACATTAAATGGTTATACAGTCTTTTCACATGCTTTCAGCAATGACTCTCTAATGTGTGTAATCTGTTTAGAAACAAATCTCAGAATTTGCTTTACATGGACTTTAAGATTATTCTTAAGAAGTTTCCCAAAAAGGTTCTTAACAGCAATTTCCTAAGAACTTTTACCTATATAACTTACATTTATTTCTTTATAAGTTATTTTATTCCTTTCTTAGAAATGTTTTGTAAAGTAGTCTCCCTTTTTAGCCATGTGTGTGGAGAAGTTTTAACTGTGTGTTCACATCAGAAGCAAATTAAGCTGCAAAGACGCTTTGGTCGCTCATAAAGTATCGCTGCAAATATTTCTGTTCACTTTTGTCGTTCGCTTTTGTCGCTAGTAGCTCATGACGTAGGTGCAGGGCTACCTCCCATTTCACACAACTTATCCTCAATTAAACTGCATTGAAGTGACACGTTTGTCCCGTGCATTATTCATTTGCACAACGTTATTAAGTATTTTCAATATTTGCAAACGATATCGTCCCATTCAGAGCAAGGAAGATTAGCATGCTAGGATCTCGGTTAGCAGGCATGTATCGCGCCTATTTTACAATAATCTCAAACGTTTCATTAACTCACCAGACCAACCAACCACGCGTGACACCTCCGCCCAGGCCAGAGCCTTTTTGTTGCGATCTCTGAAATCAAAAAGGCTTGGATCGTACAACACCGGGCGCCCAGCCACAGCCGTGATTAACTTTTCAGTCGACATTTTGATGTACAGTAGGAACCAAAAAAGTACAGTAGGAACCAAAGTGCCGGTGTTCCCTGGGACCCACGCAAGCGAAGAGTGTCTACATTCTGAATGGTTGTCAGTGTTTCGCAGCCGAAAAGCGTCATAGTAATTTGCATAAAGTTCAGCCGTCTTCAACTGTTTTTGGTCGCTCTGGTCGCTCAACTTTTGCTGCTGGTAGAAAGTGAATGACTTCCGGTGATTTGGCAGCTTAGTTCGCTTCTGATGTGTACACACAGTAAGTCAATCAGTTGCAATCTCTGTAGTAGATAAGTCAAATCCTGAGAAGTGATGAACAAATTGTGTGGTTAGCATTTCATGTGGCAGCCTTGATGTGATGTGTTTATCTAATATCATATGAAATTTGAATCAGTAAATAGCAACACCTTACAATGAGATAAAACATATTGTAAATAGAAGCAATTCAAACTATGATTTTGATATTACCAATTAAAAGTAAGGCATAACTTCTCAATGACAAGTAAACCTTTATCTTATAGTTTAGAATAAAATTAAGAAGAAATATAAGATCTTCGTTTGGTGAATAGCAGTTTTTCTTAACTTTCTTAGTAAGTCCACTCTTTTTGTAAGACAAAAACAGCAGTTACAAAGATTTTTGTTCTTGAGATACTTTTGTGAATCCTGCCCCATGCTGGAGGCTACAATCTCCTGGCTCAGGGTCATAGAGGGAGCATCAGTACGCCGGGTCAGGGGAAAGCAGCCATGGGAGGATTCAAAGGCCATAACCGGTTCACATTGTATCCGCTCTCCGCTTTTCCCATTTATTTCATGGCAAAAACCTTGATCAACGGTGGCAGAGGTCTCCTCCCCTGCCCATGACAGCTGGTGTGATAGCATCCCCCTCAAGTAAACAACTTATCTTTTCTATGTCACATTGAGTTTGTTTGTCTTTTTTTGTTATTGTGCTCTGCGTTTGCCAGAGGCATCGCAGCTGCTCAGCCACAGCACATGCACCCACCCACTACCAGCAAGGCAGATCCATCGATGGTCTCCGCTGATAGGGCTGCTGTCTCCTCTCCAGTCACAGAGGCGTTTTCATTATAAAACCCCATCAGGGTTGATCGAGGTCTCGACCCGGCTTTCAATGCCATCATCTACTATCATCTACTATCATCATCTACTTTTTTTTAACATCCAAAGATGTTCAAAAATACAGTTTCACTTTTTCACTTTTTTCTTTTAAAAACAAACTTGAACGGGTATTTTTGGCCGCTTCAATGTGCCGCATCTCTCCACCACCGAGATATCAATCTATTAGTTATATTCAGTTATAATCGTTAATTTGTTTCATCATATCTTTGTCATTCATGGATTTAATCATTGCGTCACAGATGGAGCATGAACAAGCTTAACTTTGATAATTTGCACTTACTGACTGGCAGGTTATTTAAAATAGCCGTTTGAAGGGGGAACATCTGTCTCACTCAGCTGTTTTGGAGCCAGACGCCCTGCATGTATTTAGGAGGGATCTGCTCCTCCGCTTCTCTGGTGTGGGCCCGGCTCCTCTGTCTAATCCCTCCAGTAAGGCAGAGATTGCCTCTTTGTATGGGAGAAGAAAATTCAATGAGTTTTCTCTGAACTGGTTTATTTATTCACATTGCAAATTATATTCCAAATCAACTCTTTGCAACGTTTGGCTGTGGACAATACAGGAAGAAATAAAAGTAATATACTAGGATAATACAGTAGTGTTACAGGCTAAATTCATTGGTTTTATTCATATTGGAAAATCAAACCCTAGTTTTCAAAATTGGGTTACAGAATTTATATCAAATGCTTAATGAAATAAGATACTCGCTCTGCGTCGACTCCATGAACTAAATGAATGCACTGTTCAGTAAATTTATTCGATCAGATTGCTGAGTGAGTCTAGTCCACTACAACAAACAGGACTGAATGTCTCTTTTTTTCCCATTGTGATCTCTTTTTTAAGGGAGACCTGGCCAACAGAGCTTGCTTTCTCCACAACCAACTAATCCATTGTATTGCACTGGTGCTGACGTTAGCTCCTGGTCTTGCCTCTCTAACAACTACGACGAATGCAAACCCCAGCTTACACAAAAGACACACCTATAGAAATGCATTCAACTCACATAATATAGGGCAATATTAATGGTGCGTGTAAAATGGGAAATCTATTTTGCCATTGCTTTGTTTTTACCTCTGTCTTTACCTGTCGTGTAGACCCATTTCTTTACAATGGCTCTGGAGTATATCTACATACAGGTTATCATCATCACACACACTCTCTCTCTCACTTACTCACATTCACACACACACACACACACACACACACTCTCTTGCTCTCTCTCTCTCTCTCTCTCTCTCTCTCTCTAACTCACTCACAATGTGCTTACAGGTGCACTATGACTTTGGTCTGCGGAACATCTTGTCAGTATTGCGGACCCTGGGAGCGGCCAAGCGGGCCAACCCCAGCGACACAGAGTCCACCATCGTCATGAGGGTCCTCCGAGACATGAACCTCTCCAAACTGGTCAGTACGACACACCACCACTGTAGCTTTAACACGTATTACACACCGCCACTGTAGCTCTAACACGTATCACACACCGCCACTGTAGCTCTAACACATATCACACACCGCCACTGTAGCTTTAACACGTATTACACACTGCCACTGTAGCTCTAACACGTATCACACCCCACCACTGTAGCTTTAACACGTATCACACCCCACCACTGTAGCTTTAACACGTATCACACACCGCCACTGTAGTTTTAACACGTATCACACACCGCCACTGTAGTTTTAACACGTATCACACACCGCCACTGTAGCTTTAACACGTATCACACCCCACCACTGTAGCTTTAACACGTATCACACATCGCCACTGTAGCTTTAA
>JAOPHQ010003482.1:0-42500 GCA_030340625.1 Merluccius polli | reverse complement strand
TACTGCCAGTTTTATTCAGACAAATCCGACCTGCTGTGCCGCATTACGTTAGTAGTCTAGGATTACAGCTGTCATCTCGTACACTTACATTAGCTCATCTTTCTAACAATCCTGGGGGCACTTGCTATAACAGCTTTGGGGGTTTGCTGCCGGTTTGATCCCCCGGACCACCAGGAAATATCTGGGCAGGGTAGGCGAATTAATAATAGCCCCCCCCTGCCATTGGAAGTGCCCCATGAGCAAGGCACCTAATCCCTGACTGCTCCAGTGGAGTTGCTCAGTGGCCAACAGTAGAAGACTGTGGTTTTACTGGGCGGTTCCCATGGGTGTGAATGCTGCATACAAGTTCTGTAAATTTTTCCAATGAATGACAACACTCATCAAGTATTATGAGTATATCATGAGTATCCAACCATGTAATGTTCATGATGTATAGATAACATAATTTATGTTCAATTACGTTGTTTTCTCTCCCCAACATTTTGTGTACTGGTGATACTGTGCTGGGGGTACTTGGCTGAAGAAAATGTGTTTTAGACGTGTTTATGTCTTAGTGCATTGACCAATAAGCAGCAAGATTTAGACGTGCTATGTGACGATGGTGGTCCCTCCTCAGGGGAACACATCTGGATCGTTCTGGACGGGCCCGTTGACGCCATATGGATCGAGAACCTCAACTCGGTGCTGGACGACAACAGGACGCTGACGCTGGCCAACGGCGACCGCATCCCCATGGCGCCCAACTGCAAGGTGGTGTTCGAGCCCCACAACATCGAGAACGCCTCCCCCGCCACCGTCTCCCGCAACGGCATGGTGTTCATGAGCTCCTCGGTCCTCAACTGGAGCCCCATCCTGGAGGTGGGTGAGGGCTGACCGCCAAACACAACCACATATATTGTAACGTGTGATTATTTGATCATAATGTTTATAATGTGCAATAACATCTGTATTTGTGCCGTTTTAAGAGCTGCACTGCAAATTCTGTTGTACGATAATGTAATGCAATGACAATAAAGGCAAAGCTAGATAGCTAAACCTAGCAATTATGGTGCACCTAGAAACTTGTTCTATTGAAATCTTTGCTGTACCGACACCGAGTGATATATTGTTGTTTTACTTTCAAACTGTTAGGTGTAATGCAATTTCAATCTAGTGACTATGACTCATGACTCCCTGGCTGTTTGAAGACGATCCAGAGTCCAAAGTTGTAATTACTGTTTTGTGTGTGTGTGTTTGTGTGCATGTGTGTGCATGTGTGTGCATGCACAAGGCTTAATGCCTGTGATATCCACGCATTGCACACACACACATGTTGAGCAATTCCAGTCGAACAATTACGCTGCTCAGCCGTGTTGTTGTAATTATTGTACCGCGTATGTTGGTTTTTTTTCCGTGTCATACTTTCACTTCATCATTATATCTATATGAAAGCCAATCTCTACAGATTAGTGAATAAACACACTCGAGCATGAACGGCCGCACCATTTACACATACCTTGCTCATCATGCTAACCGCTCGTACGTGAGAGTAACCAAGAGATTTAGTAGTTACTGCTGCTATTTCAACCAGCACTGTTGTATCGATGGCTTTATTGTTGATCTTGATTTTATTGTCAATTAGGATGTAAGTAGTCGAGTATAGGAGTGTGTCACGGGTTGCTTTCCCCCTGTTTAGTTTTTTATTGTCAAGCTCAAATGTATATGTGGTCTTGGTGGCATCTCGTTGAATGGATAAATTCATTTCATCATGCCTATACATATGCGGCACTATGTCCCCTCCTCCCAGGGCTGGCTGAAGCAGCGCTCCCCCCAGGAGGCCGAGGTCCTGCGGGGGCTGTTCTCCTCCTCCTTCCCCGAGCTCTACCGCTTCAGCATCCAGTCCTTGGAGTTCAAGATGGAGCTGCTGGAGGCCTTCGTCATCATGCAGTGCATTAACATGCTGCAGGGCCTCATCCCGCCCAAGGTACGGCCGCACGCGCCCGCGCCGCCTGTCAACCGTAGCTGCCGCCGCTGCTGCCATTTACTCATTAATTCAACAAATCTCTTTGCCGAGTGTCTGTCGGAGAGAAGAAGGGAATAAAAAAGTTTTGCTTGGTTCAGACGGTGGAGCGCATTTATGTGCAATCAATCCACTGGATTCGCATGGGCGGGAAGCGCGCCGAGATGGAGGGTGGCTCAATGTTGAATCGATTTGCACACCGAAAGGACTTGATGTGATTGTGTTTTGAAATGCAGGAAAGTGGCACTTGTGAGCAGCCTTGTAATCCAAGCGAAGTGCCTTGGCCATATTTCCACCGGCGCACGGAAACTATGGGGGAGTAGTCATTGGCTTTGTGTTTGCATGCATTTAGCCCTATGAAAGCAACTGGCCGCTTGCCTAATGGCGTGCTGAATTTATCGCATCGTATTGTAAAAGTGAGAGAGGCATTGAAAATGTCACACGGCCAAGAAATCAGATTTAGCCAGTTTGATCAGCCAGTTCCACATAACAATGTATGTGAGATAATAAACAGTTGAAATATCGAGGAGCGCACGTTGGCGGTTAAAACCAAATGCCTGTTTGAATGTAACTGTATTGCATTGGATTGTACTATATTGCGTTGTTCCCGTGCAGGACCAGGGCGGGGAGATATCCCGAGTGCACATGGAGCGCCTCTACGTGTTTGCTCTGATGTGGAGCGTGGGTGCGCTGCTGGAGCTGGACGACCGCAGGAAGATGGAGAGCTGGATGAGGGGCAACGTGCCGCTGGACCTGCCCGCCATCCCGCCGGACAGCGAAGACTGCATGTTCGACTACCACGTCACCACAGAGGGTAAGACCGGACGGCGCTTAGGTCATCTCAGACGGGAAGTCCGGGTGTCAGTGGCAGGAAGTACAGGACAGTACTTCCTGCTTTTGTAACTCTTCAGAATTCAAAAGAGATACAAATACAACTAAAACACATACTACTAACATACTAAAACATGTACAGTCTTATATGTATAATACTAATAAGATAAGTATCCCAAAAATCCATGGGAAGCATGCGGTGCTAAGCAGGACTGCAGACATATAAAACATACAGTGCTGTCCATGGACTGTATGCTGTCCAACAACACAGGCAGATACAAAGCAATAGAAAGAAAACTAACTGACATACAGGGGCAGAGCTAGGTAACTTAAATAACTACCCACAGGAAGACAGGGGAACACAATCAGAAATGAAATCAACACAGGTGACATGCGTTTGACGAACAAGGACACAGTGTAGTGAATGGGGGTTGGGGCAGGATCAAGACTAACGGACTATCGTCTCTCGAATGAGACTTTAAGCCGAGGTCCTGACTCCTTGTTGTCACTTCCTGTTGCCCTGGTGGTGGTGGCTTGGGGGGCCCCTTTAAAAAATAAATACATTTGGTCAACTTTTTTTGTGTGTGTACAATTGTTCAGTTTGGCCTAAGCCACAATGGTTTGGGTGCAGAATTAGGAGAGAAACTTGAGAACGGGGTTCGATAACTCCGGCGGGAGAGGGGGGGCGTAGGATGTGGCTTCGGGCCCCCAGAAGGTCAGAAACAGCCAACAACCTTGTAACAACATGGCCAAACACAGATATCAACACAGATATGTACCCCCCCCCCCCCCCCAAACCCCCCACCACCAGGCCAGTGGGTGCACTGGAGCAGTAGGATGGAGGAGTACGTCTACCCCTCAGACTGGACCCCCGAGTACGGCTCCATCCTCGTTCCCAACGTGGACAACGTCAGGACGGACTTCCTCATTCAGACCATCGCCACGCAGGGCAAGGTGCGTACGTGCTCCACCGAACTACAACTGAAATACTGACTATTTAGAAGATGTTTTTAATCTACGCTACAATCTACACACACACACACACACATGTCGGTACAAACACGCACATACGTTCATCCCAGATCTCTGTCTCCGTAAGAGAAGGAGGGGATGGGGGCAGACTGCTGGGGCGTTTACCTTTTAAGTAGTATCGACCACATCATTTCAAACCAAAGCAGCCAAGCAACTGGGGCTATTGATCGGGGTCATCAACTCCATTTGTCTAAGGGCCAGAATTTTTCTAACCAGACACTGTGGGGCCAGACTTTCAAATAAAATTTAACAAACTAAATGTATATAGGCCTAATTATTTGTATTACCCTATATCAGTGTGAACAGACTCCTATCACCTAAACTACAGTCAGCCACCAGGGGGGCGGGCACATTTTTGGCTTCACTTTTGTCATGTTGTCCATCAATGGCAAGCAAAAAGTTTGCGCTCAAAGAGCCTAAAGCGGAATGTCGAACGCACATATTTGGGGTCAGTAAATCATTCCTAATCAAACTATTTCCATCTCAATTGCTTTTGGGATTGCTTCAATATTGGGAGAAAGAAATGTTGAACTATTCTAAAGACCGAAAGGCTTTTTTTTCCCCTCCTCACATTTTTTTAACTCATTAATATTCTGCGGGCCGGATGTGGCCCGCGGGCCGCCAGACGCTAGACGGTCCATGATCTAAGGAGGCTACATCTTCGTGTCACTGTGTGTGTGTGTGTGTGTGTGTGTGTGTGTGTGACGGAGAGAGAAAGAGCAAGAGGGAAGGGGATAACATAAAAATTAAGATGCTAACCATAACTCCTCCGGCTCTGTTTCCACGGCAGCTGAGGGAGTCAGGAAATCACTGCACCTCATATTTCTAATTAGGATACAACATTGTAACCCACTTTCCTCTTTTGCCGAGTGGCAAAACAAAACCTTCTGCAATCTGAGTTGAATGCCCAATTTCAAGTTCAACTTTTTGAACATATACAGTATCATGTTACAGTTAAGGCTTTCATCCAGAGAAAGCATTTTTCAACAGTTTTTAAGTGAGTACATATCAGACTCTTTTGGTTTGTGACTTTTGGTTTTTGATCAAGTAACAAGCCGTTTCGACGACTACTATGTATATTTCACGCGTCCGTGACGTCCCTGTCGTTTGTCCTCCTCCCACAGGCTGTGCTGCTGATCGGCGAGCAGGGGACGGCCAAGACGGTCATCATCAAGGCCTACATGTCCAGGTGCGACCGTGAGACGCACATGGCCAAGGTCGTCAACTTCTCCTCCGCCACCATGCCACTGATGTTCCAGGTAGCGCAAAGCCAAACGCCAAATACCCTTCTGCTTGAGTTTTGTCACGCTCTCGTTGTCTCCAGGAATCACAGGTATCTGTCGCAGATTGTTAATTACTTGTGGGTCTTTGCCATCGACCCCGCCCCCCCCCCCTCCGCGTGATTAATAAAGGCAAGGCCAGGGGGATGTAGTGTGAATGTGTATTTATTTATTCTTTTGTTCATGGATTTTATCGCTGCCGCTGCATAAGAAAGACACACATTGATCCGCCCTTCCTGATTAATTAAGGCTGAGTATAGGATGGATAGAGCCCTGCCTTCGTCTCTCTCTCTCTTTATTATCTCCCTTTGTGTCTTGTTCACCGCTTCGTGTCCATTTTCTCTATAGCGCTGTCAATCGACCTGGTCCGTCGACTCTAAAGCAGTGGAGCAGATCTACAAAATGCTTGCGGTGGCTGACTATTGTTTGCACGTTTCGCTAAAAGAGCAATTACCGTTCCTACGATCTCATGCATTTGATGGTCTCTATAATTTCAAAGTTCAAAGAATTCCTTTATTTTTGTAGAAACTAGGTTGTGCATTTTTTTGTGCGCTTTGTTTTTTCTCTGCATCATTTGTGAGTATTTTTGGATGAACGTTTTGAGAAGAAACCAAATACAAATATATACTATATATATATATATATATATATATATATATATATATACAAAGAATGGTGTCCAGGTGTAACAGGTTTACACCACACATTTGCCCAACATCGTTTTCTGTTTTGATTTGTATTGTTTTTTTTCATTTTGTTTTTTGGATCATTTGCATACAAAGCAAAACATATCTGTATTCACAGTGGTGTCCTCCTCATGCCCAGCATGTGCTGCTGCTCCCTCCTCACTCTAGAGAACGGTGGAGAGCTACGTGGACAAGCGCATGGGCACCACCTACGGCCCGCCCGCCGGCAAGAAGATGTCCGTCTTCATCGATGACATAAACATGCCCGTCATCAACGAATGGGGAGACCAGGTTCGGCGCTCGCCCTATTGGACAGTTACTAGTCACACACGTCCAACAATCACTGCCCTTTCACATTACATATTTACATACAGTACATACTGTACCTGTATATGTTCTACTACTTACTTGATTTTTTTGATCGCCAATGGGAAAGCACACACGGCGCAGGTTTAATCATTTTAATATGTTTAATTTGTCATTGTATAACTCACTGTTAATGCAATTGTATTTTGAGTCATACCGTAATGCGCTCCTTTCGCAGGTCACCAATGAGATAGTGCGGCAGCTGATGGAGCAGAAGGGCTTCTACAACCTGGAGAAGCCCGGGGAGTTCACCAACATCGTGGACATCCAGTTCCTGGCCGCCATGTGCCACCCGGGCGGCGGACGCAACGACATCCCCCAGAGGCTCAAGAGGCAGTTCTGCATCTTCAACTGCACCCTGCCCTCCAACGCCTCCATAGACAAGATCTTCGGTGAGCGGACGAGCCTGTGTGCCTCCTATCATACATAGCCTTCACGTCATCGACACCCGTCAACGGATTACCATGCAAATGATTACATGTTCTTGGTCATTATTTGGCAAATTATGTCTGTCATTAACCTAGTCCTTCTTCATTTCGAGTCTACTGCAGCTTGTTAGGATAGGATAGTAATACATTCCCAAGGGACAATTGCAAAATACGCCTGCACAAAAACACTCAGATTTTACCTGCAGTGCCACAGTTGCTTCCATACACATTGACAGTGCTAGGCTAGGGCAGTCATAATAATAATACTACTACTAATAATAATCTCTGTGGGTTAAAGTTCCCCTTACTGCCCTGCCCTCTGACCACATCCTGGTCCCTCCTCTTACTCCCAGGGGTGATCGGCACGGGCCACTACTGTGCCCGCCGGGGCTTCAGCGAGGAGGTCCGCGACGCCGTGCCCCGCCTGGTCTCCCTGACGCGGCGCCTCTGGCAGGTGACCAAGATGAAGATGCTGCCCACGCCCGCCAAGTTCCACTACATCTTCAACCTCAGGGACCTGTCCCGGGTGTGGCAGGGCATGCTTAACACTACCGCGGAGGTGGTGCACTCCCTTGAGGTGAGGAGCAGGTTTGAGCAGGTCCCACTACAATATCGGTGCGCTAATGTTTACATTTACATTTAGGGCATTTATCAGACGCTTGTACAGCAAGGATGCCAATAGAACAAGTGCACCATAATTATATTTATTGCCAGGATGTACGAACATACAATAAGTGCGGTTAAAGGACAATAGCAGTCTGGGTGATCAAACTATCGTAGCTGTCTCACCTGGCTTCACTTAAACATCTGTTACCAATATAATTGGTCAAAATGACTACCGTGTACTGATTTTGCCAAAGAGCATTTAGCGTGTGCACTTTCGTCTTTTGGAATCAATGTGTGTTGGTCAGTACAGAGTTTGTGGACTCTATAACAACATAAGTTATTATTGAATTACCAAAAGTACTTTGCAAAATGTCTTATCACAAAGACCAAAGTGCGTTGCGCAAATGCTCTCAGACAGAATCGACACAATGGAGTAATTTAAAAAAAATTATATTGGTAAATGGATGTTTTAGTGAAGCCAGGAGAGACAGTTACAATTGTTCGAACACCCAGACGGGTATGGTCCTTTTTAAATGTGTACCTGAAAAAGAAATATTCTCCAGATAAAGACTAGTATAGTGAAACAAGCTGTAACTGTGAGGCAAGGCAGGTTTATTTGTATAGCCCCCTTCAAACACAGAGGTCACATAGGCAGGAATTACATTCAATCAAAGACATATGACACAGCATGTGGTACAGCATGTTTCTCGCTTATTTTAACTAAAGTGGCAGCAGTATTGTTTCAGATTCTTGATGTACTTTGTACCCAGAGCCATTACTCACTAATGTCGCACAATGTATATGCCATAAAATTGCAAATAACACCTCTATAATGCTTTCTGTGATACGGTTTCTTGCAAAACAACACCGCTGAGAGAGAGAGAGACACACATCTAGCAGCCCCCCATTGTTACCCCATTTTCCGCGGACGACGTACCCCCCTCCCCCCCCCCCCCCCCCTCCCAGGTCCTGTTGTCCCTCTGGAAGCACGAGTGTCAGCGCGTGATCGCTGACCGCTTCACCACGCCGGAGGACGTGGAGTGGTTCCACCAGGCCCTCAACCAGCTGCTCCTGCAGGAGGACCTTGGGGAGGAGGGGAGGAGGAGCGCAGCGGACGGCGCCGCGGACACATACTTTGTGGACTTCCTGCGAGATGCCCCCGAAGCCACGGGTACTGTGTGCGGTGTGTGTGTGGCTGGGTGTGTGTGTGTGTTTGTGTGTGTGTGTGTGTGTGTGGGGGGGGGGTATATATGTATATGTATTTGTATATATATATATATATATATATATATATATATATATATATATATATATATATATATATATATATACAGTATATGTATATATATATATATATACTGTATATATATATATATATATATATATATATATATACAGTATATGTATGTATGTATGTATGTATGTGTGTGTGTGTGTGTATATACATATATATATTATGTATGGCTTCATGCATGCATGCATGCATGCAAGGTTACTCAGGGGTCATTGTGTAGTGGGGAATGATGCTTTATATTAATATATGCCAGTTATTAATGTATGTCATTACATTGCACCCAAATCAGTTCAAATGTATTTGTATGTGTACAAAAAAAACTATACTATTACTAAAAACAATAAAACTAACACTGCAGATATTTGTATCCAATAATATTGGATTACCAAACAGGGTTACACTATTGTAGTGCAACCAGGTGGACAGTGGTCAATCCACTGTCCACCTGGCAATAAACTCCATTGTCCCATTTATTCCCATAACAACATTTCATATCCCTTACTCACCACATGAAATATTCATACGACATCTTAATGTGGTTCTATTGACATGTGAGTCGCATGGGAAAACAGAATTGTGATTCTCAAGTCGATCAATGTTTTCTTACACCTGCCCCAACACACATGCCAAAGCACTTTGCTAATCAGTTTCTTGGTTCTCGAGTATTATGTTTGTGCGGAAACCTCAAAATGTGTTCCGCTGAAAGTTATTCACTCAAGTAGTAGCAGAACTACTCCCTCCAGAAGAAGATCCATATCCACCTGTACATCACACTTAGCAAACTTGAAAATTTAACTAGCCTTGGCCGTGTGGTCATTAAACTTTTGAATTCAATTGAATAACGTAGCAGATGCAGCCAATAAAATTATGGAATTAAAGCACAAGATAAAAATGAAGGTGAAAGCAAAATGAATTTAAAAAAAAAGCATGATGAATATAGCCAAAAGTGATTCATGATGCATTCATAGATTCATATGTCATGGCAATCTTTATTGTTTCTACATCCTATGCTGCACCAAATGTTGCAGCACCATTGCAGTCGACAACTGAACAGTGTCTTAACCATAGCTGTCAAAATTGGGATTTGAAAATAAGGGACATTTTCCGGCGCCCCGCCTCGGGCCGTCCCATCCCACCACCCCTGTCCACTGTCCACATACCCCTTACATTTAGACAAGGGGACACATGCCCCTTACATTTAGACAATGGGACACATGCTCCTTACATTTAGACAAGGGGACACATGCCCCTTACATTTAGACAAGGGGACACATGCCCCTTACATTTAGACAAGGGGACACATGCCCCTTACATTTAGACAAGGGGACACATGCCCCTTACATTTAGACAAGGGGACACATGCCCCTTACATTTAGACAAGGGGACACATGCCCCTTACATTTAGACAAGGGGACACATGCCCCTTACATTTAGACAAGGGGACACATGCCCCTTACATTTAGACAAGGGGACACATGCCCCTTACATTTAGACAAGGGGACACATGCCCCTTACATTTAGACAAGGGGACACATGCCCCTTACATTTAGACAATGGGACACATGCCCCTTACATTTAGACAAGGGGACACATGCCCCTTACATTTAGACAAGGGGACACATGCCCCTTACATTTAGACAAGGGGACACATGCCCCTTACATTTAGACAAGGGGACACACTGAAAATCCTAAAATCACCACTTGGCAAACACTTGATTTAAAATATCATTGCAACAAGGACTGGGTTAACGAGTTCCCTCATGAAGTAAGTGACTACGATTAAATGGTTCTCAAATGGTTTATGTTCTCATAAACCTTTTCTAAGAAAAGTTAAACATACCGGGAGATTTACGGGATTTTTTTTCAGCGGGACGACAGCGGGAGAGAAGGGTAGAAAACGGGAGGATTGACAAGCATGGTCTTAACGGACATATGGTCCTATGATCTAATACTGTGGGTATCTCACAGGCGAGGAGCCCGAGGATTCGGACTTTGACATGCCCAAGGTGTACGAGCCCGTGGAGTCCTACGAGAGTCTGCTGGAGCGTCTCAACATGTTTCTGGGCCAGTACAACGAGAGCATCCGAGGAGCCGGCATGGACATGGTCTTCTTTAGGGACGCCATGGTACACTTGGTCAAGGTATACCCTGAATTACATCCTATGACACCGATAGACCGATCGATGAAATGTAACATTCATTGCAATTGCATATTTGTCTTATCGTTCCGGGGAGGCGGGGTAGTCCGAGTGCTATGTAAGTAAGCAAGTAAAGTGTATTCATTTATTCACAGACAAAGGTCACACAGTGCAACTAGCATAGCGCTAGCCAGACGCCTGCCTGAAAAGATTGAGCCCTGAGCTGTTTTTTGAAAGTGTCCACAGAGTCCATGTGGTTTAGCGCTGCAAGGCTGTAGTTTCCAAACCCCAATGTCTACAGTCTTTCTGTTGGCATCCTTGAGCACGATGTCTATGCCGCTACCTGCTCATTAATTAATTGTATGTCCCTTTTTGTCTGCTAAATGGCTAAATCATGGTAATGATAGTACTGATAATAGTATGCCTGTCAGTGGTTCCATCTGTGTGCCTAAACATTCACTGAATACTTCAAATTCGTCATCCACTTGATGTGTTCACTAACTGGTAGAACAGCTTCTGTTAGAGGCCTATAAATGGTTTTGCTCTGAAATACCCAGAAAGTACTCATAGAACCAGAGGGCCATTGAAGCACTCTTCAAGGGCCCTCCACTGATGGTGTAAGCAGTGCTTTTATGCTTGTTCTGTTTTTATTGCTTGTATGCCTTAATACACACACACACAAAACTTCAGTGAATGGATAGGGTGAAAAGGGTGAAAAATAAAAGGCCCACAGATGACTCATCGTGTATGTGTGTGTGTGTGTGTGTGTGTGTGTGTGTGTGTGTAGGTCTCCAGGATCATCCGGACACCCAGGGGAAATGCCCTGCTGGTGGGGGTCGGAGGCTCTGGGAAACAGAGCTTGACCAGGCTGGCCTCCTTCATCGCTGGATACAAGCTCTTCCAGATCACCCTGACTCGGTAGCACTCACTCAGGATCAAATACAGACAGTCGAACATACTGGTTTTGCCGGGGTTTTAAGAGTGGAGCGAAGTAAAAACAAACTAACAAACAGCCTCGATAGCAGTGGCTATAGCTATTTCTCCTCCTTGGTTCTGCCCCACAGCTTGACACCGGCGTTAGTCCCGCCCATGGCACTGATAGGCTAATCGTTAGTCCCCCCGCGGCGCTCATTGGATAATCGCTTTTTCAACCGAGAAACCGCTGTTTCATGTCATAATGCCAGACCAGAAGCAGTCAACTCTCCAACTCAGTGGAGTGGGCGGATTCAAAGGTCTGGACCCAGGCAAACATATCACATCGTACAGATACAGAATGCTACATAGAATGGTACCACCACCTTATGGATTTGAATGTGCAAATTAACACTTTCATTTAGGGCAGGGGGTGAGAGGATGTGTGTGTGTGTGTGTGTGTGTGTGTGGTGTGTGTGTGTGCGTGTGTGTGTGTGTTTATGTGTGTCGTGCGAGGGGTGCAAATTATCTCTCAGTTAATTAAATGGAATACAATCTCATTTCATTTTGTCGGCCGGTGAAAGCCAGTTCATTGCATTGTGCAGTCAAGGTGCACTGCATTGTTTGCATGCGACCCGTGGTAAAGGCTGAACGCCAAAGCGTTTGTGACTCATCTGCAGTGAGCAACGCCTCTCGTCTATATTTCCCCTGTGAAACGATGTCTTCAGTGTAGTCAATGGAGTGTGGACAGTGTGTCATGGTTACAAAACTCGCCCATTCAGCTTCCTCATCTCTCTCTCTCTCTCTCTCTCTCTCTCTCTCTCTCTCTCTCTCTCTCTCTATATATATATATATATATATATATATATATATATATATATATTCCTCTCTCACCCTGTCAACTTTGAGTCTCTCAGTCCCCATGTGTATACGCGGTCGTGGCCCTCCCCCCTCCACTGTTCTACTAACAGAATGTAGGGTCGGCCATTAATATGCATGGCTCCTCTACGCTGAAACCTCCTGGCTTTGGAGGGCTCTGTCAGGAGAGAACTGGGACAGTTTTCTCCGTCCCATAATGATGTATTTTTGTATGCCCAAACAATGTCGACCGTCTCCTTTCCCTTTCCCTTTCATACACACACACACACACACACACACACACACACACACACACACACACACACACACACAAACACACACACACACACGCTGCCACACACAATCAGTTATTTTTTACAAATCTTTAAGCACATTTTTAATCAATGTTAATTAGACTGCGACCAAGACATACACACACACACACACACTACGGCTGCATCTTTCTAGCTCTTAGGTCTCCATTTCAGATGTCCGATAGAGCATAAAACATATATTGACAGCCTGGTGTAATTGGATGAATACAATCCATTAAAATCCTCCATGTTTTTCACTCTGCCCTCCGCCAGGTCGTATAACACGGCCAACCTGATGGACGACCTGAAGGGGCTGTATCGGACGTCTGGCCAGAATGGCAAAGGCATCACCTTCATCTTTACGGACAACGAGATCAAGGACGAGTCTTTCCTGGAGTACCTCAACAATGTGCTGTCGTCTGGAGAGGTCAGCACCGAGCACACAGGAAAACACATGGGAAACACTTGAAAAACATGGGAAAAACACATGGGAAAAATGCATGGGAAACACATGGAAAACACACATGGATGACCCAGAAAACACACAGAAGTCATGAAAAAGGCCTAAAGATTATACGCACGCAC
Organism: Merluccius polli; assembly: GCA_030340625.1. NCBI lineage: Eukaryota > Metazoa > Chordata > Actinopteri > Gadiformes > Merlucciidae > Merluccius > Merluccius polli. The sequence continues at coordinate 29,171 of JAOPHQ010003482.1, read as the reverse complement.
AAACATAAACGCACACACACATACACACACCCACACACACAGCATCACTAACAGTCCTTGCAGCACCTGCTCAGCTTGAAGGTAAAATGGAAGTGACTTCCAGGGGAATGGTTTGTATGTGGGTAGACGTATGTGTTGCCGTGAGCCTGAGTGTTTGTGTCTGTGTGTGTGTGTGTGTGCGGCTTGTGAAGGGAGATGAACCCAAATACAGAGATCGGACTCGAAAAGGAAGATAGGTGCGAAAGAAAGATTTACATCATGAAAACACGCAGACAGAAACAAACCTACAACAAACAAGGAACTGACAAACTGGGGCAGAAACTAGGAAACTTAAATATGCAACAGAGGTTGAACAGACATTACAGGGGACATTACACTAACGACACAAAGGAAAAACAGGTAGAGAGTAGGGTTGGGGCAGGATTGTTTGACAAGTGACATTAGTATTGTGTGATGCATGGTTCACATGCAGACAAATACAAACACCAACACACACAATCACACAGACGCACAATCACTTTTGCAAAGGTTTTTTAAAGCAGGCTGTTTATGCATCCTTGGATGTTCCCAGTTCGCATCCTCGGATGTTTTGTCATATCCCAGATTTTATTGGGTCAAAATGTATGTTGATACATAATTTAAATACGTGTGTGTGTGTGTGTGTGTGTGCGTGTGTGTGCGCGCAACTGCGTGTCCCCAGGTGTCCAACCTGTTCGCCCGTGACGAGATTGACGAGATTCTCAGTGACCTCATCCCCATCATGAAGCGGGAGTTTCCGCGGCGACCGCCCACCAACGAGAACTTGTACGAGTACTTCATGACGCGGGTCCGGCAGAACCTGCACGTGGTCCTGTGCTTCTCCCCCGTGGGGGAAAGGTTCAGAAACCGCGCCTTGAAGTTCCCAGCGCTGATATCCGGCTGCACCATGGACTGGTTCAGCCGCTGGCCCAAGGACGCGCTCATTGCCGGTACTTTAATTATAACTCATTATAACTATAATTTAGCTTCCATAAGTTCCTGTGTTTTCTTCTTTTAAAAAAAAATGTAATTTATGCATTTGATATTTAATAATTAATTTAATGTAATAATTACCTTTAGCGTAATACTTAGCGTAATAAGGGTTGTTGTCTGAATGTATTAGTGCACCTTTTATGTCCAGCTTAGGCTGAGGGATCTTTCACACCAGGGACCCGGGTCCAGATCTGAGTACACTTGACCCCAAAGACCAGTTTGTTTGATTACTGTGAACACAAGTGTACTGTACCCAAGTCCGTATCCGAGTCCCTACCCTAGTCCACTTGAAAAGGTGGTCTGGAGTACGGTTCCTGTGTACTCAGGTACGGTTCGCATCAGGTGTGAAAGCTAACTGTACCAAAACACAGAAGTGTGCAGCTTTTCTGCATATCTGCATCTGCAGGCAGCACGCGCCAACCTCATCCTCTGAACTGCACGGCCACAGCTCATTATGTAGGAACGCAGGCGAGAGGGTTGTTCTTGACATTGTCTCCAAAATATCAGTAATAGTAGGCATAGCGCGAAGGTGGACTCCATTGCATGGGCTTGGGATCTTACTAATGCGAAAGCATTAGGTACAACCGGTAACCGGTAACCAGTAACCTATAACAACCGGTCTGTTGTAATTTGGTTTCCTTTTTTTTGTCAATGTTCACTCTGCCTAGTTTCAGGTAGTTTTTTTTTTAATTTTGATTTAATCTACCATCTTAGGGATAGTTATTATGGACGGAGATTACATATTCATAAATAATGAATTCTCACAAACACATTTAACAAGCTTGATGTTTTGTAATTTAAAGAAGAATTAGTTTATCCTTTTTAATGACTAAACCACATGTTTCTTATTCAGTGGAGAACATGGGCACTGGTTTAAATATATGCATAAAACCCAATACAGTGAAATTTCCTTTCGCACAATTACCCATACAAAAAAAAACTCCAATGCAATCAAGTTTCAATTATGAGGTCTTAGAGTGTGTAATGGATTGGAAGGGTAAGGGGTGGTTCGGGGAAGTAGTGAATCCATTTATATTTTAAAATTGCCAATCTATTCTCTATGTCATGTTTTATTTTAATCCTCGGTCTCCAATCACTTACATTTTACACTGATGTTCTCTCCCCCTTCTCTCTCTCACTCTCTCCCCCCATTATCTCTCAACATCTTTCTTTGTCTCTCTCGCTCTCTTGCTACCCCCCCCCCCCCTCCTCTCTCTCTCTCTCTCTCTCTCTCTCTCTCTCTCTCTCTCTCTCTCTCTCTCTCTCTCTCTCTCTCTCTCTCTCTCTCTCATAGTGTCGGAGCACTTCCTCTCCATGTATGACATCGAGTGCTCACCGCAGGTCAAGGCCGAGGTGGTGCAGTGCATGGGGTCCTTCCAGGATGGTGTGGCCGAGAAGTGTGTCGACTACTTCCAGAGGTACGTAAAAACCTACCGTCCTCCCTGGGATAGAGCAACATCACCCAGTTTGTAGGCCAGGTATATATATATATATGTATATGTATATGTATATATATATATATATATATATATATATATATATATATTAATGGATGCTTGTTTACGAAGGTTCAAGCCATTTGAATGAATAGGTGGTGAGGTTTTTTATGATGTGCTGATGTATGTCCATATTGTTGTTGTCGTGTCTTCGCAATTTAGGTACAGACGCCCGACACACGTCACACCCAAGTCCTACCTGTCATTCATTCAGGGGTACAAGAGGATCTATAAGGAGAAGAGGTCAGAGGTGCAGACACTGGCAAACAGGTAAATATTACATACATACACACACACACACGCATACTTACACAGACACACACACTACTCAAACACAATTGAACACATGCGCACACACACACACATACAGCAGTTGATGCTGTGCTGATTCCCTCCAGAATGAACACAGGGCTGCAGAAGCTGAAGGAAGCGTCCGAGTCGGTGGCCGCCCTCAGCAAGGAGCTGGAGGTCAAGGAGAAAGAGCTGCAAGTGGCTAATGACAAGGCTGACATGGTGGGTCACAGAGAGCCACGGGGGATGAGTTAGTATGGACATGTGTATGTGTGTGTGTGTGTGTTTTGGATGTATACAGTATGTGCATCTTGATATAGGGGTCAGGTCATGCAAAAGTACTGTGAGAAAAAGTGTGTGTGTGTGTCTGTGTGTGTGACAGCATGAGAGTGTCGGACAGTAAGAAGTTGGGCATGTGTGTGTGTGTGTGTTAGTGTGTGTGCGTGTGTGTATGTGTGCATGCCTGTAGTGTATATTGCATCAAGGGTGTGTGAAGCAGTAGACCTCTGCCACACGCCACATAAATAGCTTTTCTGGGCTCCTCCGACACAAGACACAGGTTGTTGGTGTAAATATAAATCCATTTATTGGACAAGGCAAGCTGGTACCAACCAGAGCAGATGTAACACTCATCATGACAGTGGCTCTCCCCTGAGTGTGTGTGGGTGATAGCTGGTTTACCCTGGGTGCCATGATTGCTCATGCACCACAGGTGTACAGCCCCACCCAGCCCCAGAGTCGACAGTGTACATCCACAGCAATGCAATGCAATGTCACTTGTTTTCACTGCCTTGTCCATTTACTGTAACTCAATCATCAACAGGGAATTATCCTTAAATAAATGAGTATAATTGAATGCGCTGCCCAGGGCTAACTGAATATCAATAACACATTTGAGAGTCCAGGAACATGACTGAAGAAGACATGTGTTAAATTGGTTTAGTGGCGGAAGGGAATAATGTAAGGACTAGTACATGCAGGGTCATTATTGTGTCCTCTGTCACCTTTGAAATGCTGATCTGTTTCGACAGGAGGTCATTGTTGTTCAAACAAATGATGCACTCGTCTAGCTCCAGTCCATAGCAAACTAGCTATTGCTTTAAGCTTCAGTTCCATAAGACTGTGGTGGTGTAATTAAGCGACAATAATAACGTGAAGAAGTGCAGTCATTTACTGCATCAATGCTGCCTGTGTCCAGACAGAGCCAACTTCTATATAGCATTCTATATACCTAAGCCCTAACCTTACCTTACCTCACCTTATCCAACCTAATCCCTTATTTTCCCTTACCTAAACCCTAACCTAATCTTAATTTACCATACCTAACCATACCTAATCTCGGATCCAAAAGTTCAACTATGCTATAGCTGAACTTCTGGAGGGAGACTGCACAGCACGTGGGCCGGAAACCAGAAAGTGCGAGGGGGCGGAGTTACGCAGGGTTTCCTGTTTTGTTACGGAGATATTGTTCCGATTCAGAAGACGATTTTAACAAATGTATTTCTACAGTGGCCAGGACGTAGGTGTTTGGACAGGACTAAAGAAAAGCTACAGGAAAAGTTTAGTTTACCCGTGCTGGTCGAGTTTGTAGACGATGCTATTGTTTTAGCTATCAGTCCTCCAGTAGAGGACTGATAGCCTGTTGTTTCCAGTAGAGACCTATCCCAAGTAACGTGCGTCTACAGATCCCCGCCCCCAGCAACATGATTAGTTGAAATATATGAAGTATAATATATCATATATATAATATGATATAAATAATAAGAAAAATATTTGAAACAAAAGTAAATAAAACGCCCCGTTCAGCCAGATCGGAGCTCGTCTGCCATCAGCCTTTAGATGTTTTCTGATTTGTGAGACCATTCCTTACCCAGCCCCGAACCTTAACTGTCCTTTCCGCCCCTCTCGCGCCACCAGGTGCTGAAGGAGGTGACGGTGAAGGCGCAGGCGGCGGAGCGGGTGAAGGTGGAGGTGCAGAAGGTGAAGGACAAGGCCCAGGCCATCGTCGACAGCATCTCGGCGGACAAGGCCGTCGCCGAGGAGAAGCTGGAGGCGGCGCGGCCCGCCCTGGAGGAGGCAGAGGCGGCACTGCAGGTGGGTCTGAGCTGAAGGGGAATCAAAGGAAAGGAAAGGGGGAGGACAGTCGAGGGGTTAGGGCGGGTTATGACTCCCACCCGAGGAGGGTTTTGGATTCGAACCCCGATGTCCGATGCAAGAGGTCCCACCATTGCTCATCTAACTAAAATGGGAGGAGTCTCGGTATACATATGTATGTCTGTCCATCGATTTTCTGGACAGCTGTTCGACTTCACACTAATTCACAGCAGCAATACCGGAGGCCAAGCAATCAGCCCGTTCCGAACATGTACGTTTTAACTGGGCACTGCACTAGTTAGTATAAATGTAATGATATTAAATGATGATAATGTCATGTATAAATATATCAATGTAAATTCACTTTGGATAAAAGTTTCTGCTAAAAATGACAAAATAGTAAATAAGGGAAACTTTTAAATGAAACATTAAATAAAAGTAAGAAAATGGACATGGTGTTGGGGAAACTAACTAAAATAACTAAAACAAACTAAAATGGAGGGGAAAGAAAGTGAAAGAAAATGAATAAAAAGAAAACAAAGCCAGAGACGTCTAGCTCAAGACATTTTCTTGCAATACCTGAAACAAATAGTGACGTTGGCAGGTGGTGTGGCTGATGGAAATCTCTCTCTCTCTCTCTCTCTCTCTCTCTCTCTCTCTCTCTCTCTCTCTCTTACTGTCTCTCTCTCTCTCTCTCTCTCTCTCGCTCTCTCTCATGTATGTATATACTGCATGGTTGCCTGAATGGCAAAATATTATATCGACTTTGTGTGTGTGTGTCTGAGATAGTGATTTCAAATATATAATTTGGTTTTGCCTGTGTGTGTGTTTGTGTGTGTGTGTGTGTGTGTGTTAATACCCAGGCAAGTGTCACATCACTTCTAATGACATTTTCGGCAGCCTAATATTAAACAGCTTGAAATAAATACCATTGTCATTTGATCTCAAACGCCACCCACACAGCCCCCCCCCCCCACACACCCACCCCCACCCCCTCTTTGCTAGTTAAAAGACTGCCGCTCGCCGTGCTTGACCGATTTAATGGCGGATAGAGTCACTCGCTGAGTGAATCAAGCCATCTGTGACGCCGCTTGGAGGACCCAACCCACCGGCCCCGGAGCGCGTCTGTATTCAGACGAGCCCTCGTGAAAGCAGAGCCTGAGCTCGCAGCCAGGTGCTGGGGGGGGGGGGGCGTGTTGTTGAGGCTCAGGGGCGGCATAGCAGAGAGAGATTGGAGATGGAAGGGGAGCAGGGAACAGGGATGGAGGAGGAGGGGGGAGGAGGAGGAGGAAGGGGAGGAGGTGGGAGTGTGGTAATGTGGTCTCCATGTAGTAATTGCAGCCAAGAGGAGGGATGATATGAAGGGGCTCGGGGACACGGTGCTGCTGAATTGTAGGGTTGGTTGGGGGGAAGGGGGGGGGGGGGGGGGGGGGTGGTCAGCCGTACCAGCGCCTCACTGGGGAATAGTGCCTGTGCTCTCTGGCTAGCGTTAATCCATCCCCTCGCTGCACTGCCCCGGTCCTGCTCGCTCTATTTCTGTCTCCTTGTCTCTAAATATCCGCCCCAGACATACAATATCTTTTCATCTCGCTCCAGCTGTTCACTTATTTTTTATTTTTTTGCTCTGGAGCTTGGCTGGCGCACCCCCCCCCCCCCCCCCCCCCCCCCACACCCCCTCTTTCTCTCTCTCTCTCTCTCTCTCTCTCTCTCTCTCTCTCTCTCTCACACATTTAGACTGCCTCTTAGTCTCTCCTTTTCACCCTCTAATTCTGTTCTACATCTGTGTGAATATACTCAATCCATTATTTCAGCCCCCCCCACCTGACCCGATTCATAGCACTCTCTCTCTCTCTCTCTCTCTCTCTCTCTCTCTCTCTCTCTCTCTCTCTCTCTCTCTCTCTCTCCTACGTTCACTCTCACTATCCATCACCCTCTTTCTCCCCTATTACCTCCCTTGACACTTCATTTTCCCTCCCTATAGTGCCTTTCCTTGTCCCCTGGGAATGCTCCCTCCACACTGTTTTGATCACTACCCAGGGCTGCCACTGGCCTAACTTCTCCCTGTTATGCAATATGTGTGTGTGTGTGTGTGTGTGTGTGTGTGTGTGTGTGTGTGTGTGTGTATGCGGGTTCGTCCCACATACCTACATCCAGCATCGTCCTCTTTATGTCGCCCACTTTGACAAGCTGTTCATTATCCTCTCAGGAAAAAAAACAGGGCATCGACAAGGGCTGAGGCTTTTCCTTCACTGTGTCCACACAGCTTGACTCCATAATGAGGAAATGCTTGCTGTTAGGACTAAGCCCTTTTGAAGTGGTGTGGGCTTTGAAGCGGTGTTTATGGTATGTGTGTGTGTGTGTGTGTTTGTTTGTGTGGTGGCATTTTGGGTCTACATTCATACAGCTCAGAAATACATAGCATCACATAATGCCAAGGATCCACTGGTTTGTTGACGTGATTCTGTGCCCGATGGGACATTGACAGTTTATGCTTAGTTTAATGCATCCGCCAATGGTTGATGGCATGAATTGCCTTTACATTGTAATTCCAAATCTACTAATCTCTATAACGTTGGAGGGGTATGAAACCCCTCGGATGGCGGAGATGGAGGTTGGGATTCAATGCAAAAATGTTAAAAATGCGCTAAATCCCGACCTCTTCCGCAGCCATGCTGCTCACAAGTAGAGTCGCTGGCGGCATGCCATTTAGGAGCTTCTTTCCATGCACAACAAGGCTCATTTGTCTGCAACAAAACACGTTTAAACTGCTTTTGGTGGACATAGCCAAAGCTATATTCACGAACCAGCATAAAAGAGCAAAAGAGAGCAAGATTTTGAACCAAAATGTCCACCTGAAAATGGCAGGCAATATGGATTCCCTGAAACCAATCAGGGAAGAGATGACCTGATTGGTCGTAATCAAGCCGGGAGTCGTCTAAATTGGTACAGAGTCGAAACAACAACTCGAAACAGAGCATTTCTTGTGACGTCTTCTGACTTCTGAATTCTGTATTTGTCTTCAATTCCCCCGCTGAAAATTAAACAGTCCCACAACTTGTTGTGAGACATTGTTGTACATGAGTTGTATAGGCCTATGTATTCAACGCACTCAACATTTGAGTGCTCATGTCAACATGTCTGAAATTCAAGTCGAGTCCATTTTATGTGTATAGCCCTCAATCACCGTTACAGTCTGAAAGGGCTTCACAGGCCACATTTTGTGACATATGTGAAAGCCATCCATAATCTTCCATCTTCTTCTCCTGTTTTCCCCGCCGATGTCCCGTGTCCCATCCAGACCATCAAGCCGTCGGACATCGCCACGGTGCGCACGCTGGGCCGGCCGCCCCACCTGATCATGCGCATCATGGACTGTGTGCTGCTGCTCTTCCAGCGCAGGGTCAACACCGTGAGGCTGGACCCCGAGAAGAACTGCAACGTCCCCTCCTGGCAGGAGTCCCTCAAGCTGATGACGGCCGGAAACTTCCTAGGGAGCCTGCAGGTAATGCCAATCTGAATCGTGTTGCTGGCCAAGGTGGCACGTGAGGAATTAACATGCAAGGCATTTTGTCTTGGGTGCACTTCAACACAAATGACGCTAAAAAACGTGGATAAGAGAAAATTAGGATTTCGGGTTAAGTTTAGGTCATGGTGGAGGCTCAACACGCTATTGCTAGTGCGCTAACCTGGTACCCATTGTTCATGGTTTCCTCTTTTCAAATTTCCACTGCACACCGTTGATATTAAACATGCCACTGATTAAGGTACGTTTAGGGAACGTTTTCGTAATTGTGAATATGATTTTCGGTGAATTTACAAAACATAAAATTGTATTTTGTTTGGAAGAAGCTACTACAACGGCCTTTGCAGTCAAGATAATGGATTCCTGACAACGTGTTCCTATAGACTATTTCTAACATTGACGAGGAGGTACTATTTGTATTCTCTTCTCATGCGTTTGGATGTTGTGATCATATTTAGCAGATGTCGTTCCCCCTCCAACAAAACACCCGAGCTCCCACAAGGGCTGAGGAAAGCCCTGACAATGTGCCAGGATGAAACCTGACTGAGACAGAATACACACGCATCTAAGCAATTCATAACATACCTAGGGGGCCGGGAGGAGTGGGGATGCAGGTCCACACTCAACCAGCCAGACACCTGAATTTATATACCCACATAACGACACCATGTGCTGCGTGGGCAGACACTTTTTTTACCACACCAACTGTGACCATTTTTTTTGTTTTGTTTTTGAGAAATTTAAAAATGAACAATAATATGGACAGCAGGGCACTCCCATAGTATTATGGGAGCAATTGCGTGTGTGTGTGTGTGTGTTGCGTGTGCCGACACTTGAGCTGGTCTGACTGCCCCACAGGCCCGTTTTTTTGTCCTAGTCCGTCCCTGTCTGATTTGATCAATCACAATGAAATGAACAGAGAGTTATTCTTTACAAACATAATGAATATATAGCAATATGTTCACCATTATAAGGTTATATGTATTTATAACCCGCGCATTAGGCATTTTAGGTAGGGGTCGAAAAAGACATGGGAGATTTGAATCTGTCAGCTTTTACAGTGATAATGTTCGCCCCTGAGCTGTCCATGAGCTATCCATGAGAGGAGTCTCTCATGAGTACACTGCTCATCTCTTTTCTCATGATACAAAATGCCAGAGGTCAAAGGTGACAACCTCCACATGAACTTATCATTTTGTAGCTGTCATTCAACATGCCAGATTGTTATCGGGCAGCATGTGTTACTTTCAGTGTGGATCAAATGTGAGCCTTACTCTCTCCCCCAGTCTCTCCCCCCACCTCTCTCTCACTCTCTCCCCCATTATCTCTCTCTCACTCTCTTTCTCTCCCCCCCTGTCTCAACTAACTACACACTTCCACTCCATCTGTTTAATCCATGTCACCTCGCACTTTGTTCTGACTCTCTTCTCTCTGTTCTTTGCTGTGATTAATGGCATTTACATCAGTTGCCTCATCTCTGTATCTCCCGTCTAAATCTGCTCCGGTCAATTCCTGAGTCTGTCTGACTCTTTATCTCTCTCTTTCTGGGTCACTGCTTGTTTCACTGTGATTGCGGTATTGGTTGTTTTATTTTTTTGACGTTTTTAGTTGGGTTTTTTCAGCCTTTTCCTGCCTTTCCCCCCCCCCCCCCCCACTTTGTTTGTTTGTTTACTAATCTACATACAGCCCGACAGATGTCGATTTAAATTCAAATGTGTACAAAATCTGAAATCTGTACACATAATACATTCCTACAGGAATGTACATTAACATAACAATGTAGCGTCGCAAAAAAAGCCCTCTCTTTTCTTGTCATCCCCTCAACAAACTTCCCGCCCTCTCTGTGTATCCTCTCTCCTCTCTGTCCCTTGCCTCCCTCCCACCACACCTGCACCACCGCCAGCAATTCCCAAAGGACAGCATCCATGAGGAGGTTGTGGAGCTGCTGCAGCCCTACTTCGACATGGCCGACTACAACATCGAGACGGCGAAGCGGGTGTGTGGCAACGTAGCTGGCCTGGCCTCCTGGACCAAAGCCATGGCGTCTTTCTTCTCCATCAATAAGGAAGTCCTGCCATTGAAGGTAGCTATCTCTCTCTCTCTCTCGCTCTCTCTCTCTCTCTCCCTGAATGCAGTGGAATCCAGTGGTGTGTGTGTGTGTGTGTGTGTGCGTGCAAGTATGTGTGTGTTTGCACTCTGATGTGTGTGTGTGTGCGCGCATGTGAGGACTCGATTGGTGTCCAACCGCCCCCCCCCCCCCCCCATCAATGACATCACCAAAATGGCGATCGATATCGTCTGAAAGTACTCACCATGTGCATTCTAATGGTGATTATAAAACACCCAGAATGCATTAGGGACAATCCCAAATAGTCCACAGTTCAAGCCTCAGCAGCACTGAGCAGGTTTCTGAAAGCTTTTCATGGAATCATGAATAAAAGATTGCATTGAAAACAATTCTGTTCCATTCAGAGTAGGACTGTGGGGAGAAGAAGTCCGGCTGATCGATCGGCTCTTGAACACAAGCTTGGAGATGAACTAGTTTTGTACACATGGGTGAATACACTTCACAGGGCCTTGTGTAACTTCACGTTGAATGCATTGAGAACACCCAGTATGATATATGTGTCAGTTGAATAACATGGGGAGTGGGCGTTCCCGTAATTAAAGGATTCCCACTCGTTGACCTACTTCCAAAACTTCCTACTGCAGATACTCCCTCTGCTGCTTTTCTGTATTCTCCTCATCTCTTCCCTTGCTCTCCTGACCCTCGCTTGTTATTTTGGCTCTTCAAACGTTGCACATGTCGCCCGCTCTGTTGACCAAAGCTTGTTTGGCGAAGAGAGAGTCAGAGCGCTCAACATAGATCCTAGGGAAACCTCCTCACTCTGTTCTTTGAACTGGACGTTTTCCTTCCCAATCAAGCGCTAGAGCTGGCCAATAGATTTTCTGGTTGGCGGTTGCACCTTAAGCCAGACAGGCTTCTTAGACTTGTGGGCACACACACACACACACACACACACACACACACTACTTGAGGCCACACACATACAGCCACACACACACACACACACTAATCTCTGTCACTCTATTGCCTCTTGAAATGCTTTTTCCCTGACCTGGTCATAACCACTTCACTCAACCATCTCTCTCTCTCTCTCTCTCTCTCTCTCTCTCTCACTCACCAACTTATGCTCTCTCTTCATCCCTTCTTCTCTGGGTTCTCATCACCGGGAGGCTTCATGTTCAAGATGCCACCCCCCCCCCCCCCCAGGCTCAAACCATGGGTCAGGAATCAGTGCTTTGTGAATGGAATGAGTGTCAGGTGGTTGTCCTATGTAGTGGGAAAGCAGCACAAATAGGGCCTGTACAGTACTACTCTCTTGAGTCTCTTGAGTCTCTCTCTAAAATCACCAACAAGAAATCCCATGATGCATTCCGATGCACAAGTCCAATACAGGGACTTATACATCAGGATATACATTCCTCCAGGCTAACCTGGCGGTGCAGGAGGGCCGGCTGGCCATCGCCAACGATGACCTGCAGAAGGCCCAGGCGGAGCTGGATGCCAAGCAGGCGGAGCTGGACGTGGTGCAGTCCGAGTACGAGCAGGCCATGACGGAGAAGCAGGTGAGCAGCGTCGAACACGGAGAGATAAAACACAAAGCCAATACACCATGGCTGTGGCTACACCAAACGTCTAAAATGCAGGGAGGCATCAAGTCAAGTCTCAATCGAATATTTACAAAAAAATGCTGCCTACAGAGGTGGCTCCGACTAGGCAGGTTTTGAAGTCAGCGTCGACATATCCTTCGTGGGTCAAGATATCCCACAATCCCGTGCGGCCGCCCCACTGCCTTGACAAGAAGAAAAACAATAGCGAGCAACAGCCCCGAGTTCGTATACAAATCTAAGTTACATTGACTTTTTTGATTGATGATTTTCAGGGCTTTCATACAATTTCATACATAGTGTTGTGCTTACAGTTAGACATCGCTACATTTGTAGGGATGTTATTATTATTGTGAACATAAGGGAGCGTCATGCTTTTCTGCTGACACTCGCATGAATCAATTATTGTTTAAGCATCTAAAGAGTTAAAATTCTCAATTTTGGCATTGATAAGTAGATAGCAAGTCGGATTAACAGAGAGCTTTAGATGGCGAGTAGATTATGATTTTTATGAACAAAACGTCACATTATGTTTACGTTTCTGACTATGGATAGATACTGTGTCAGTCAACGCTGATCTGGGTTATCTTGAATTAAAACAATGACATCGCATTTTCTAGACATTCTGCGTCATCAAACCAGTGTGCAATCCCCTTTATGGCTTCGTTTAGGACAAGGGGTTTAGTTTATTCCCTTAATAAAATAAAATGCTCGACTCTCATTCTCTATAATGGAGGGAAACTTCTAGTAGCAATACATCGCTTTGTGCATTTCCTGCTCGGCTAGTGCGACAGCGAGTTAAATGTCCTGTAGTTGTTCCTACCCCAGCAGGGTACAGAAGTAGACCATCAGAATGACTTACACTTTCATCTATGTCACTAAACGCTCTACATTGCCTCATTATCGCCTTCTCGAAGCCACTAAAACCAATAAGAGCATCAGTGGTTCGAGGGATACATTTAATCTCGCTCCGTCGCCAAATTTAAGTTTAAGGCACTTTGGTTCCCCGTCATGAATGTGATTAGCTTTTTTAAAGCAATTTGGTAGACCTAAAAAAAACAGAAAATAAGTATATTAAACTTTCAAAAAGAGAGGCCGGCGGTTTGACGCAAGCAGAGAAGATTATGAAAAGATTAAGCTGGCCCCAAGTTTGGGGGATCAAAACAAAGCCTGTGTGTGTGTGTGGAGAATAAAAACTCTCCTGCTCCACAGGAAGACAGGGCCTTCACACGGAAGCGGCCGCCGGGCCTGCGTGCCAAATTAGTGTTCAAACCACCCAGAGTAACCCGTGTTCGGACGTCTCTCTCTCTGCAGACGCTGTTGGAGGACGCGGACCGCTGCCGCCGCAAGATGCAGACGGCGTCCAGCCTCATTAGCGGCCTGGCTGGAGAGAAGCTGCGCTGGACAGAGCAGAGCAAAGAGTTTGCAGTCCAGACCAAACGCCTCGTGGGTGGGTTAGCGTCGCGCTTCAAATCCACCTGTTTGATTTTTTGTCACGAATTCATGAGTCACGCCTGTGTCTCTGTGGCTTTTGGTCGCTGATATTCTGAATTCTTTCTTTGTTGTGTTGCGCATCAGTGCTGCTCAAACGATATGTAATGCGCCTAAGCGTGATGCCTTTCATCATGTTGTGTTTAGCATTTATTTAGGATATATATTTATTGACTTTTCTTCAGCTGCACGAGAGCTGATTTTGAGTCATCACATTGATTAAATCGAGTAAAATCATGATGGGTAAATATTTCTTTCTTTCTTGTCCACGTTGTGCAGGCGACGTGCTCCTCGCCACGGCGTTCCTGTCCTACTCCGGCCCCTTCAACCAGGTCTTCCGCAACCTGCTGCTGGGCGACTGGCAGCGGGAGCTGAAGCAGCGGCGCATCCCGTTCGCCAACAACCTCAACCTGACCGAGCTGCTCATAGACGCGCCCAGCGTCGGGGAGTGGAACCTCCAGGTGAGAGCTATAATCCCTGTCTCGCCTGGCCTGGTGAGACCCTCGCGATATTATTCACGTTTCGCAGTGAATGTCGGTCTGGCCTTGGTTGGGCAATAATTGATTTCCAAATATGGCCTTATGTTTTTTCTAAAAAAACTAAAGCCATCAGCATCATCAGAGCAACACTCCTGCTCTCTCTCTCTCTCTCTCTTCTTCTTCTTCTTCTTCTTCTTCTTCTTCTTCTTCTTCTTCTTCTTCTTCTTCTTCTTCTTCTTCACAAGGACAGCGATGCTGTCCTTGTGATGGTGGGGTCAGTGTATTGTTTGTTACAAATGTTAAAAAAATAGCTATGTTCGTATGTGTGTCTTTGTTTCACCCCCTCTCACCTGTTAGACCCCTCCCAGCAAAAGTTACTTCCCTATAATACCTGTAGAAGCCTTTCAGGTGGGTGGAGCCGACTACCACGGCTAATCAAAAGTTTATTTTGTTCAAAAATATGTGACTTTGTTTTCTTAATCTTGAACTTCAAAATAACTTGAAGCTTTCTGGCTGCAGCACCCGCTGTTCCACAGTACTGACAGTATGTGTGCCATGCCTGCTGGTGATTGTTGCCTCTTGTTGGAATACGTTTTTTGTTGGCGAATATGTCGATGGCGAACCATCACCATATCTCCATTAAGACATCAACCTACTGCTTTATATGGTAACCTTTTCGGTGGTAATTGCGCGTATCTTACCTGCATTTTACCTCATATTATTTTAATTTTACCTGCATCTTATCGCATCTAACCACATATTACCTGTATCTTAGCGCATCTAACCACATATTACCTGTATCTTAGCGCATCTTACCGGCTAATGGTTATATATATATATATATATATATATATATATATATTATTTTTTTATTTTTTTTCCTTCTTATTCAATAGTTGCTGTCTTTCACTTGAGTAAAAAACCATTTAAACTAATCCTAATGTACAATGCTGAATTTCTCTTGGATTGTGTATGATCAGATGGTCACTTTAAGTTCCTCTGAACACCTGCAGGGCCTCCCCAACGATGACCTGTCGATCCAGAACGGCATCATCGTCACCAAAGCCGCTCGCTTCCCCCTCCTCATCGACCCCCAGACCCAGGGCAAGATCTGGATCAAGAACAAGGAGACCGGAAACGAGCTGCAGGTCGGTCCACTCTCACCGCTCACGTCTCAATAATCAGACGTCTGAATGACGTACTTGAAATTTGAGGTACTACTAAATCTCGGAGGCAAATATTTAACATTTATCTGGCAGCTTTAGTTACTAGTTACTTTGCAGATTCAGATTAACAATACAAAATATAGTCAATAAATACATTATATTATTATATCAATAAGGCTTTATTGGTCCCCAGGAGGAAATTCATAAGCTACCCAGCAGTATGTAAAGTAAGATATAAAATGAGCCCCACCTTTACCAGCTGCAACATTAAAGTGATGGACACATTAATGCATCAATAAATATAATTCAATAATTTAATATATATTATTCTGAAAAATGGGCCATTCTGCATACTGACTACTTTTACTGTTGGTATATTTTGATGCTAATACTTTGTACTTTTACTTAAATAACATTTTCAATGCAGGACGTTTAGATGTAACAGAGTATTTCTACATGGTGGTATTACTACTTTCACTTAAGTAAAAGATCGGAGTACTTCTTCCACCACTGTGAATGACTAATCATCCCGATTCACCCTATACAAATGCATGGCATTACTCCTGCAACTAGAGTCCTGAATACACAGGGGGTGTGAATGCAGCACTCCAGTCTCACCATTTAACCTCTCTCAAAGTATCAACTATTTATTACTGTTGAGTTGTGTATTGTTGGTGCCTCGTGCCTGACTGTGCTATTTTGAAGCAGACATTTGATAAGGTTGAGCAAAGACTATCTATAACCATACAGTAAAATGTTTCTAATCAATGCAAAGCTCATGTTTTGCATCTCAAAGGTCACAAGCTGGGAACGATGGTTGAAGTTAAATCGACGTTTCTTTAGAGCAGTCTGGATCAACTGTTTCACATTTCAGTCAATAGTTTTGGTCTGTATTTTTGATCACAGGTTTATAGACACAATATTGCTTGGTCCGTCCTAGGGGCTGCTATTGCCTTCAACTTCTTAAATCTTCCTATTTACTCTCTGCCTTTCGCAAATGCTGCTCTCCCCCTCCCTATTATCCAGCAATCCCTTCTATTGTTCAGTGATTTCAGCAGTTATTGAGAAATCCTGCGGATGCAGTGTGAACCGCAGCCAAGGTCACAGAGCCTGTCAAGGACCATCTCCCACTGAGAAAATTGATTTTGCAATCGCATTATGAGTTTCCCTGCGACCTGGCCTCCTCGGCAATTACAGAAACCCACCATCCTTGGACCCTAGCGGGTCACCCAATCAGCCATTCACGTTTCCTAAAGGCTCGCACCACATGGTTTCAACAGGTTCTTTGCTCTAGCCTCTCTCACAGTGGCCATCAGAAATAGCTAGGGAACTGTTGGACAAGAGTGTGTGGGACTTTCTGTCTTGTCCAACAATGAATCGATTTCAAGCAAGTGCTTTAAAAAATAAAGAAAAAAATATGGTGGAGGTCACCGTCATCCTAGACATGCCCTTTAGAAACCACAACAGTTTTGCATTTGTGACATTCACCTTCTCCTGTTTGCTTGAGGATTAGCATAGCATAGCAATCTAATTTTCTAAATCCTGGCTAAATAGCCATCCATGAAAGAGAGTGATCTGGACTCAGTCTTATGGATGGCTATTTCAGACATTGCCATGGCTTGGCTAGGACATTATAATACATAAAAGAGGAATTTGACCAAGCTAATTGGGTTTCTATCGACCAATTATAATTCTCATTTTCCTCTCTCTCTCTCTCTCCCAGATCACCTCATTAAACCATAAGTACTTCAGGAACCACCTGGAGGACAGCTTGTCCCTGGGACGTCCCCTCTTGATCGAAGACGTTGGAGAAGAGCTGGACCCTGCCTTGGACAACGTCCTGGAGAAGAACTTCATCAAGACCGGCTCCACTTATAAGGTAGTCTGGCTTACCGGATGTAGGTTGTTGGCATAACCCCGCCCACAGCCTGCCATTGGGCGACTCCTACCACTCTCTGCCACCGTTGCTGCGTCCTGGGCCCAACATGATTGTGATTGGTTAAAGAAATACAAACAAGAAGGAGCAGGTTTTTTTTCTCCAGCGCTGTGCTAGAATGAAGTATGGAGATAGGTCTGGCTATGCGAGACTACTTATAAGGTAATGAGGCCTTCTAGCAGTGTTGCCCAACCTTGGGGTCGGGATCCCCCATTGGGTTGCCTGATACACGTACAGGGTGTTGTTGACTTACAAGATTTAGGTATTCAATGGGGTGTTTTGATTAAAAAACAAATTTAAAAGGTTTGAAAGGCCCCAGATCAACAAACAGATGTGTAGCCACAAGCTGCTAGCCTACTCACTAAGAGACGTGGATGTGGGCAAGCAGATGCACAGGCACAAGGTCAAGAACGTTTGGGAAATACTGCCTTATATAAAGCTGTCTTATGAACTCTTTGGGCGTTTCACATTGCTCTCCATGATCAAAATTGGTACTTTCTTTCAGTGAGCTCTGGGTTGTTGGGTTGTCTCTGCCTAAGGTTGTTATTTAGGATCCTTCAGCATTAGTATGAGACATGATTATGTTGAACAAGGTTAGTCAGTCCTAGGGGGTTGTCGTTGTCAAGTATGGCTGTATGCTTTCTGCATATACAAATATCTGTTTGATACTATTTGACAAGAGACGCAATCTGCATCTGATATGCAAATGAGTGTATTCTAGTAAGTCATGTACAGAAAGATGAATCCTAAAATGTATTACTTGTTTGGCTATTTGGGGAAATGTAAGGAAGGACAGTATAATTAAATAAACTACTTTTAATTGAAGGGAATTTAATTTCGAATTCTATGCCAGTTTTTAAATGTTACCGCAATTAGCGTCTTGCATCTCTTTTAGAAAGTGCATTCATACACAAGCAGTCTCCTTACTAAACACTCTCTGTCTGTCAGAGACTGACTGATTGCCCACATGTCACTGTCCATGTGTCAGCTTTGGTCAGACCAGAAACCATCACTGTTATTAAATGCTCTGCAATGGCCTGGAAATCTGAATTTGGCCTATCTGCAGGCTGCAGACGTTTTTACCCAATTTGTTCTGTTGCATTGTCACACATATGGGCTTTTCTCTGCTTTCCCAAACAAGAAGAGACTGAGTTGGTATGAATGCATTATGTAGATGCTGTGTGATACGGATTAATCGGTATCCTCATGAATCTGCTATATTTGACTTTCTTTATTACATTTAGTGACACTGGTATGCAAATGGCCTTGTTTTTCTATATTAATCAGTATGACTTTGACTTTATTTTTGTAAAACTTGAGCCACACAAACAGAACACATATTTATTATGTTTATATAATTTATGTGGATATGTGAGCTTTACACACATACTTTCATACACACCGGCACATACACACACACACACACAAGCACAAGCACTATTATAATCACAAAGCTAGCAGGCAGGGTGGGGGAAAAAAAGCGTTTGAAAGTGAGGAAGATGGAGAGCCTGCTCTTGTCCAGAGGCATTGTTTGTCTCTCATTATCGCCTCTCCACTCGCAGCCCAGGCTGATGCCACTTAAATATCAGCTGCAGCAGCTCACTCCTTCACACACACACACACACACACACACATAAACACACACACACACACACACGTGCGCGCACACACACACACACACACACACACACACACACACAAGAATGGCACAATTTTTGAGGAAGATATCACTCCAGTTTGTGGCATTATGTGGCGTGTGTACTAGTTATCATGTGTTCTGTCCAGACACAAACACTAACATTAATCAACGAAAAGCCTCCAGCCTCTCTCTCTCTCTCTCTCTCTCTCTCTCTCTCTCTCTCTCTCTCTCTCTCTCTCTCTCTCTCTCTCTCTCTCTCTCTCTCTCTCTCTCTCTCTCTCTCTCTCTCTCTCTCTCTCTCTCTCTCTCTCTCTCTCTCTCTCTCTCTCTCTCCTCTCTCTCTCTCTCTCTCTCTCTCTCTGTCTCTCTGTCTCCTCCCACTGCGTTTGCCTCCCTCACCCAGATGAGTTTGTTGTTCTTAAAATAGAACAGGGAACATGATGGATAATTCTATATCACTCTCGGTGATGATGCCCAGAGCCAAACATGAACACATGTGCATACGCACACGGACACGCACACGCACACACACGCACACACACACAAGTTGCATTACTCTTGTTGCATTGTGCTTAGTCTGCTGGACATCACATTGTAGTAGTTACACAGCTACACGTTGCTTACAAAAGGGCAACAATGTGTCATGTCCTCGACAGAGTGACATTACACAGTATGTTAAATATTTAAAAAAATACCTTAAAGATATGATTTGAAAGTCTCTCTTTGTGCTGTCATAATAATGAATAAATAAAAATGTCCCCCCGGAAAATCATTCAGAAAATTGACAATTGAAATGCAATGTTAAGTGTTAAAGTGGTACGTCTCGTCCCAACAAATGTGTGTTCTATTAAATGCTGCGTGTCTTTGTATGGTTTGCTGTTTCATTATCAGACACTTCAAATCCAAAGCGATTAAATCCCAAGCGACGTTTTTGAGGACTCGTGTGAGGCGGAGGTTAGGCATCCGTCTTGCTTCGAGATGGAAACCCTGTAGCTTTCCTAACTTCTCCTTCTCCATCTTCTCCCCCCGCCCCCCTCTCCCCCCTTGCAGGTGAAGGTGGGGGACAAGGAGGTGGACGTGATGCGGGGCTTCCGGCTGTATATGACCACCAAGCTGCCCAACCCGGCCTACACGCCGGAGATCAGCGCCCGCACCACCATCATCGACTTCACCGTCACCATGCGGGGCCTGGAGGAGCAGCTGCTGGGCCGCGTCATCCTCACCGAGAAGCAGGTATTGCATCGGATGGATAAAATGCTGAGCCTTCGGCCGGGATGGGGAAACGCTGCCAGTATAATCGGTGGAAGGTGCTCCACTGTGCTGTGTTTTGCGAAGAAGAAGAAGAAGAAGAAGAAGAAGAAGAAGCTGTTTATCATTGCACATGTACCAGTAGTACACAACAAAATGAGATCTCTGCATTTGACCCATCACTAGCTGCAGCGCAAAGAGCAGTGGGCAGCCACAGTGTAACGTGTATGTCTTATGGTGTGGGAGGAAACCCACCTGAACACACAGAAAGGTCCCCCCCTGGGGTTTGAAACCAGGACCACAGTGCTAACCACTGTGCCCCCGTGCCACTCAAATAATAGACACTAAGCCACTGATAAAACACTAAGCCTTCGCCTGGGAAAAGCTGCCATAATAATCAGTGGAAGGTGCTCCGCTGCCCGTGTTGTGGCGTAACAGTCCGATGCACCGCCCAAGCTAAAAGAAATCCCCAAGCTTCAATTCTCGATTGGAAACGCTAGCGGTCACCCATTCTTTTTCTTCACTTTTCCAACTAGTCAGAACGTGGAGCACCGATAACAGCAAGTTGACTGATTTCAGTGGAGTCCTAGTGTCATACACTCTCCTGAGAAATGGGTCGTGTTGGAGAAAAACACCAGAAAAACAAAATGTACTCCACACGACAAATGGCTAGCATTAGAGGAAAAACACCAAGACAAATATACTTCAGTCAGGACCACTTTTGTCAATATAATCTTTATTCTAAAGCAGAATATACATGCAGAATAACGTTTGCAGAATATTACATTTGGCGGTATGGCTCTGTTCTGGGAACTCCTTGCCCTTCCACGTGCCTACGTGGAAAGCCTTAAGGCAGGGGGAGCACTCCTCCCTGCCCTTCCATGTGCCTACATGGAAAGGTTTAAGACAAGGAGAGCGGCAGCAGAGACCCCCCGGGGTACAGAACAGAGCAAGCATCAATGACAATCAGAAAAAGACATTGATTAGTTAGATACAACATAAAGGTGGAGCTGGGGTGGAGGTGGGTTGCAAGCTAGCAGAGGAAGCAGCGAATGTAGGCAGGCTGAAGCAGCTTTAAATAAGGCGCCAAGAATGATGTTTGCCAATGGGTGTTTGAGGGGGAGTCAGCTGAGCTGTCAGCTGACTGTGTATGGTATCCAATGGGAAGCTAGGGAAATCAGCTGACGTACGTCTATAATGATACTACGTATTTGAAGCGCTCTGCATGCGTAACGTAAACCTAACGCGGCAATATGACTACTGTGATATCTGTACTGAGCCGAGCCTGACTTCGTGGCCTGCCTGAACTAACGCTATGCTCAATTTCAGTCAGGACCACTTTTGTCAATATAATCTTTATTCTAAAGCAGAATATACATGCAGAATAACGTTTGCAGAATATTACATTTGGCGGTATGGCTCTGTTCTGGGAACTCCTTGCCCTTCCACGTGCCTACGTGGAAAGCCTTAAGGCAGGGGGAGCACTCCTCCCTGCCCTTCCATGTGCCTACATGGAAAGGTTTAAGACAAGGAGAGCGGCAGCAGAGACCCCCAAGAACCATACCAGGCAACCTCCCTTCCATGAGCTACATGGAAGTGCCGTTAAGAGGAGCCAGCAGCGCAGACATATTATTATATATTTATTTAAGAATAAATATGGACATAGCCGATCATTAATGCAGACTCTAGTTTAAGTAACTGCTGAGATTAATTAAGGAACCCTGAGGGGTATGCTAGAAGTATGTTTAAATATTTTGTTCTTACTTTTGGCGGTGTGGCTCTATTCTGGGTCCTCCTTGCCCTTCCACGTGCCTACGTGGAAAGCCTATAGGCAGGGGGAGCACTCCTCCCTGCCCTTCCATGTGCCTACATGGAAAGGTTTAAGACAAGGAGAGCGGCGCACGCCCCCAAAGAACCACACCGGGCAACCTCCCTTCCATTAGCTACATGGAAGTGCCAGTAGCGCAGCATATTATTATTTATAAAGAATAATCATGGACATAGCCGATCATAATGCAGACGCCATTTTAAGTAACTTGGCTGAGATCAAGTAAAGAACCCCACGAGCATATTTAAATTATTAGGGACCGAGCCAGTGAAACTGGAAGGTCCCTATTGAATGCTTTGTTTATTATTATTCCTATTATTAGGGACCGAGCCAGTGAACTGGAAGGTCCCTATTGAAATGCTTAGTTTATTATTATTATTATATTCTTTTTGGGCCTCTTTGCACCATCTCAACGTATATGAAAACTTTTATATGCCAAGGTTGTCGGGGCTGGTAAAACCTTTATATTCTATGCGTCACGTTCATGTCGCACACTTGGACAACCACTAGGTGGCGCTGTTTTTCAGCAATCCGTAACGCTCATAACACCGCCATACTTTGTGCCGGAAGAGGAGCCAGCAGCATAATAACTGATACCTCTAAGCAGACACTAGTTGAAGTACATGCTAGTATAGCTAGAAGGTCCCCCGGAATTTTTGTGTACATTTATGAATTTAGCCAGCAGTTACAGGGCACTCCTTGCTTTTTTGAGCATCGAGAATGCTTGCGCCTCAGGCCGGAGGTATCGTTCGTGCCCATCTACCCATAGCCTTAAGAGTTGAGACGGGAGCTACCGATGCTGCAGTTGTTACCCGCTCCTATCCGGAATGAATGAGGAGTGTAGCGCTCTGGAGGAAGCCCGCAGGTTTGGCGGAGTAGGCGAAGACGTGGGGCAACCAAGCATGGGACATGGAATTTCCTTCTTCCGTGGCAAAGAGAGGCTCCTGGTTGCTGGCTCGGGGACGACTTTTCATGTATTGAGTCATAGAAGACAGGGGACAAAAAGCAGAATTAGATCGAAAATTATGACTGAGGATCCTTTCCTATCCCCATCAGTCTTTGAATGCTTGAGTAATATGGAAAAGTGGTGAGGATTAATTGATACGTCAGCAATAGTGAGGTCATGCGAAGGATCAAAAGATCCTGTGCGTGTAGTAAATTCGCCACCTCTGAGAAATCCATAGAAAGTGGTGAGACATTTTCCAAAAATATTGACCAAGCACCCGCCCCTTAAGTATGTGATTAGTTTTTTCACGAGTGTAAGAGTGAAGGGAAGACGAATATCATTGCCTTGAGGTTTGTCTTTCTTAAGGCCATTAAGCAGAAGACGGACGGATGGGTTCCCGAGCAGGCTGATGGTGGATGGATCCAGGCAGCGCAGATGGAACTGAATACCTGCGACTAGGCCTTTAATGGAAGATGGCTACATTTTTTTTTTTTTTTTTTTTTTTTTTTTTTTGGGATTCAAAACGATGAACTAAAAAGGCACATACGATGGAAAAATGACGGGCAGAACTTCTGCAGAGAGGTGGCACAAAAGAGGTGAAATAAGACCATGCAGATTCGTACATCTTTAAGTAGATTAGCCAAGCCTGATCGCATATAGTGAGCAGAGAAGCATGTATGATTGCATGATGTGTTTAACTAACACCGTTTGGGAGAATGGGGGGCAAGGCAGGCTGGATGGCGCTGCCACCGGGCACAGCTGGCGAAATCAAACCGGGACAAGGAATCAGCAATTTGTCGTCCAATCCTGGAATGTGAGCTGCTCTAATAATGAAATACCCAACACGGATAACCAAGTGATGCGTCTTACGAAGCCATTAATAAAAGAACGCCTTGTTCATATGTTAACGGTTGCCTCATGTCATGAAAAGGCTTATTTTCTCAAGCCCCTGTTGGGGAGGCGGCTTTGTCTCGGCACACTGACTTGGGATGCCCCGTCTCCGCAATAACTGCAAGCTGTTACGAATAAATGACAGCATATGCATCAACAGCTGTAATATCCTCACATAGCCACGAGGGAACCGAAACGAATGCATAAGCTGTAATATCCCCACATAGCCACTAGGAAACAGAAACAAATATAAGCTGTATAACCGCACCTGGCCACCAGATGGCAGCACATGATACACTGGGGGCGGGCGCTCAACTCTAGCCAGAGTATATACACGTCGTAGAGCCACGCACTATCGAGCGCACACAAGCAGGGGAGAACTAGCGGCAGCGTATCCATTAGATATCGAAACCAATAAAGTGAGTTAAGCGATCCTGTGTCGGCGGCCTTCTTCCTCAAGAACATCACAATCAAGCATGAATATATTTATAACTATAGAAGCTGCACACGTTTCATTGAAATTGAAGCACATGGGAGTCACTGGTTGAGTCACGTTGGTTTCTTCGGTTTGGGGTTTTGAAGGGGTTGGCCTACAGCCACAGATCAAGGGCACAGTTTGTGTGAGTGAGAAAAGGAGCTGCAAATTGAGCAGGGCAGCTTGGTGTCCTGTGAAATGCCTGCTAATAAGAGCCAGGTCGACTACTGACCAGTCTTTGGTTGAATCTTTGTATGAACATGAAGCTTTAGCATAAAATGATTTGTGGTATTCGAAAAAATAAAAATGTTCCACCATAGACAAGGCCATATCCGAAATGATGGGTAGGTATGTGTCCAGTTCGGCTCTACGGGTAGATATTCCCTGTTTTAGACAGTCTGGGGACACACTCTTTCAGCATCACTGACATATCTCCACAGTCCACGATACGTCCATCGCTAATCTCAAAGGCGAGCAGGATTTTATCAAGTTGACGTCATTACCTAGCCTGGCAAGCCAGACCCACATCAGAAAGATGTAAGGTCTGGCTCAGCTCCATTGGCAGTGTGGGCGGGATAAACGGTTGTCTTTCAAGTTCCCTCTGCACGCAATAGGATAGCGCTACAACCAATCAGAGCAACGAAGAAGTGACGTAGTCAGAGCGACGGCTCTGACTACGTAATTAATCAAAACTCAGAATAAATATTTATTTTCGAGGAAAGACTTCAGTGCTGTTCTTTTCTCAAATAAAATGTTAACTTAAAGTCTTGAAGAGTCGCGGCCAAAGCCGAGTGGAGAGACAGCCGTTGGCCAGCAGCAGCAGCAGCCATTGTTTACCTCTAACACAGAACCGTCGCATTTCTGTCGTCATGGTAGCCCGGCTTTCGACTCCGCCCCTCACGCTGTGATTGGTCAGACATACAAGACACACTTGGTGTTTCCAGCACCAAAAAGCGGACGGAGCCGTGCTAGACCTACCTAGCTGCCAAATAAATTTGCTGCCGCTAGGGGGTGTCTAGAGTTCTAGGCTAGTCATTACCTGCAAGGATTTGGCTTCTGAGATGTGGGGAAACTGCAGCGGCCGGAGGAAAGAATGGGACCCCTGTGGAGATTGGAACTGCGCTTCCCAGCGTTCTCCGCGGGAATGTGGTGCCGTCGAAACGTGTTGTGGTGACGTCATCATTCGGCGCCGCACCTGTTGGACCGTGCGTTGGACCTGCGAACGGTGACCCCTCTTGCCCACTGGATGCGTTCGTCAACGCATCCCATTGACTTTGAATGGGGCTGAGCCGCAATGCATTGTGGCTCCGTCAGTCAAGTCGGCTCCGTCAGTTGCGTTGAAAAGTTGAGAACATTTTATCTTTTCAGGCCAAAATGGATCCGTCAGCCAATCAGAACGACACCCCCCTCCGTCAGACACGCCTTCCGTCTTCCGTTGACGGTTAAATGCAGTGGGTAACAGGCGTGAGGAGCCTGTCGGACCATGCGCTGGACCTGCGGACAGTGAGGGGGGAAACATGCCTCCAGTTGATGAAGACGGGCCGGCTGAATGTGTTGCACCGGACTCCAGGACTTAAATCCTGGAATCAGCTGGGTAGGCGGAGCTGGCTGCTTCGTCTGGGACTCGTGCTCTTTTGGAAGGCAGCGCGGCGGCTGGAGCTGGGACTGCGGCGGAGTTTCGGGAGCCGTGTTTCCTTTTCTTTGCAGATTTTCTAGGAACAGAATAGTTGGAGAGAAATGCGGATGCCGTTTCGCTGCGGATATCTCCTTAAACAGCGCAAACAGCTCCTCGTGAGAAGCCCCGCTGGAGCAGTAATGCAGTTTTTAAGCAACGCTTCTAGGAGTTTAGGCACTGGCCAATCCTCAATGCTGGAGTATTTGGATTTTTACTTGCCAAACGAGAGCTCCGGCGGATGGGAATGACGCTCTCTTCGCTGGCTTCCTCTGCCTCGGATAGTTGCTGAGACTCCGTGATGCCGTCGACCCGCCATGAATCCTCGTCGTAGATAGACATGGTGAGCAGTGAGGTAAGTAGAAATACGTACACGATGTTACGAAGTATGGGGCTAGGCAGGAGAGGCATGCGAGATCCAGGCGAGGGGCTAGGCAGGAGAGGCATGCGAGATCCAGGCGAGGGGCTAGGCAGAGAGGCATGCGAGATCCAGGCGAGGGGCTAGGCAGGAGAGGCATGCGAGATCCGGCGAGGGTCGGCAACGGGAGAGCAGTCTGGAGAAAAGAGCTGGAGAGTCTAGTGCGCACATGTAGACAATCTTGCAAGCTAGCAGAGGAAGCAGCGAATGTAGGCAGGCTGAAGCAGCTTTAAATAAGGCGCCAAGAATGATGTTTGCCAATGGGTGTTTGAGGGGGAGTCAGCTGAGCTGTCAGCTGACTGTGTATGGTATCCAATGGGAAGCTAGGGAAATCAGCTGACGTACGTCTATAATGATACTACGTATTTGAAGCGCTCTGCATGCGTAACGTAAACCTAACGCGGCAATATGACTACTGTGATATCTGTACTGAGCCGAGCCTGACTTCGTGGCCTGCCTGAACTAACGCTATGCTCAATTTGGTTGCGCTGTTGATTCTCCCTCAAGACAATAAGGGAGTCAGTGGTTCACAGAGAGAATGGTGACAAACCGCCCATGACAACAAGTGTTGTACACATGGGTGAAATTTAGACCTGCACTTGGCAAGACGTGAAGAAAGCACCCCTGTTGACCTGATATTGCTTGTGAATAATAGGATTTTTTCATCACCAGGCTGTTTTCACATTTGTGAACTAAAGAGTGACACCGTCTCCGTGTTTAGACATGGATGTCTAAAAAGCTCATAACCATCTCTAAAAGTATGATGAATTATGATGTATGACTAGGCATTAAATTAGAAATGGTTACATGAATGGTTTGTGTAGTTTGAAACGGTTAAGATTACGTATTACGTCAGAAATGGATTTGAAGTCTGACGAACTATAGAGTGTGATAGAACTAGATGGCTTGCGGCAAAAGCACAAAAGCCACTCAGTAATTCCTCCTCATCCAATCAACATTTCTGTTGATTGAGAGACTTGTCGAGGCTGATTATTCAACATAGGGAAATCATTTGCGACTGATTGAACCTATCATGGTGCATTTGAAGATACATTTGTATACATGGGGTTGGGGGGTGTCTCTAAGACATACATTCAGTATTGTATGTGTATTTGTATTTGTATTTGTACGAGTTCCCCAAAGATAGGTCAAGCGTGTCGTCAGCCATCAGACGTGCGTTTAAGGAGCTGACGGCCAACACCTCTGTGCTGTTATTGTGTTAAATAAAACATGATATAGTTAACCATGACAGCTAATCGACAAACGTCAAACTTGGGTCACTGGTCTCAGAGCACTATGTGGGCAATAACACACACACGCACACACAAACAGGGCGTCATCTGAAGTATTTAAGCGAGAGGTCACATTGCAGTTCATCTGTGCCATGGGCTGCTGGAGATGTAACAAGAGGTGTGAAAGGTCTGTAGGAGAAATAAGTAATTGGTGTGTGTGTGTCCAAGGCAGGCCATCGTTCATACATAAGCAGTGACTCATTGGTGTATGACGTGTATTATTTGTGATTATTAATTATATATAAAGTAGATTCTCAGGGAATAATACAGATTTTGCAAGCGTAACCAGTTTATACGAAATGCTTTTTTTTTTTTTTTTATACAAACGTTTAATGTTTAGTCATGTAAATGTTAATACTTTAATCTAATTAGAATGTCAAAAACCAAACGTAATGCACTAATTGAATTATAGAAGAAATGTGGGCGTTATCAACCATGCTCCCGATTGCGATTCTCTTCACCGCTGGATGTCGAGATTAACACCACACGCGCTTCTTCTCCTGTTCCAGCTCGCGTTCGCTAATTAAACACTTTTGTCTCGCCGGCGCTGCACAACAGACCGTGCGTTGGCCCCTCCGAGCAGGTCGTCCACGTGACGACGTCAAACTCTGGGCTTTTGTTAACCGCCGCTAGCCATCACTCGAAACAACGGGAGCGGTAGAGACAAGTGGTAGAGACCGGCCGCTGTCGTAGCCGTGTTTACCGCTGTTCTCATCAGGCAATGAGTCATCCATTGTTGTTGTGCAGAGCCGCTGTCCACGAGGGTATTCAGAAAGGGAATGTGAGGGGGAAAAAAAGAATAATAAAGGTTCAAATAAAAAAAAAAATCACTGAGAGTGAACTGAGCACAAAACTAGGCCGGGTTTTATTTAGGGTTGGTGTGTGGGTGCAGGTGCACAGCCCCTTGAACCTCTGTGGTTTCCCAGGAAAGACGGCGGAAACAGCGTCAATTACGACCACGTGTCGCCCTTTGTCACGTGGATTAATCCACTGGTTTTCGCTTCGGGCAGTAAATCCGTCATGAATCAATCTTTGTTATGTTCAGCTGTTGTTCCTTTACTTCAATAAATGAATCAGAGTCAGAATGATCTTTGTTGTCATTCATCTCGAGGTACAATGACATTTCGCATGGCTTCTCCCGATAATATTCCCCATGAGATAAGACAAAATAGATACATAAAAGCAATACCAAAAAAAAAAAAAACCCCAGCAGTAATAGCAGCATAATGTTTAAAAAAAGGCGCTTGTGCGAGTACAACTTGAAAGGCACTAGTTAAATCAAATTTACATATTTACAGAGGTTTTATGTTAATAAATACTAAATAGATGCAAAACAAATGCTTAATCTTTGTGTTTACATAGTGTGTCTGTTGTAGCAATGATTCTCGTATTTTATGTAAAAACTGAAGAAGTGCTCATGGCAGGCTTGTTGTCCGTGTGTTACCCCAGGAGCTGGAGAAGGAGAGGACAGACCTTCTGGAGGACGTGACGTCCAATAAGAGGAAGATGAAGGAACTGGAGGATAATCTGCTCTACAGGCTGACCAGCACACAGGCAAGGGATCAGAACTGTCTCACAACAATGTGTTGTTAAAGGTTTGAGA
>JAOPHQ010003481.1:52500-96262 GCA_030340625.1 Merluccius polli | reverse complement strand
TCAGAAGTGAGCCGGGGGCGGTCTAAAATTGAAAATGTCTCCTACAGAAGGCGGTATTTCACTCACTAGTAGCTGACGGACATCACAACCCACGACGACTGCCTCCATTTTGGAGCGCAGCAACGCAATGATTTACGTGATTAGTGGCAGCAGTAAGGAAAGTCGGCGGGTCTTTAAAGAAGGGAAGACTAACAGAACAATGTCGCTGTATTTAACATGCACATTTCTTTTAACTCTCTGATTTCTTATTTGTTCTGTGTTTTAGTTAATTGTTGTGTGTTGTGTGTGTTAGCTTGCTAATTGTTGTGTGTTTGTGTTAGCTTGTGTGTTAGCTTTTTGTCTTGTCTTGTTTTTCTCTGTACTGACGTATCATACCGCTCATCTTGACCAGCACTCCCTGGAAGAAGAGATATTGTATCTCAATGGGTCCTTCCTGGTTAAATAATTGATGAGAACTGTGTGTTAGCTAGTTACTGCTGACTCATGTAATTACTGAACCCTCTACAGGTATCACAGGTATCACCTTCGCCGCTGGTGTATATTGCAGGGAAGCTAGCGGCGGTGGGGATAATGCGATCCTCCGGGACGTTGGAAAAAAACGCATTTTCCGTCCTGGCAATGCGTCGGCTATGGCAACGCAATGCATTCAATGCATTCATTACAGAGTCGGCGTGCGATCGCGTGGCGAGAGCCAAGGTATTTGTGGAAATGAAGGCCCTGCAACACAGTGAGGACCGCCGATTTTGACCGGGGTCCAAAATCAACTGATTGAATTTTGTCTTTTTACCTGAATGGCCAAGCATTTGTTTTACTGTAGCCCTGAAATTAACAAATCTATCGGCCGTTGGCTGGCGGCAGCAGGTGTACACTTCTGTGTATCATCTAAAAGGACGTTGAAACGACGGCGAGCGTTTTCCACCTCATTTTGAATTTGAACAATTATAACATTATGAAAAAAATCGGGAAAAAAATGTATGAACGGTCGATTATGCAACAAAAACATTGATCCTTAAAAAAAAACCCAGATGATACACGGATGATAACGCCCCCCCAGATAAAAACGCGTGGCAGCAGAGGTTGGAGGAGGCCGCCGCACCGCTCCTTCAAACAGGATTATACTGGAGGTGGGATGCTTAATGTGGAGCCCTGTGTTGCCGCGGCGCCTGAAGCCAGAGATAACCCATCTTAACGCCTGCCGTGTCTGATGTGTTCGTCGTTTTGAATATTTCAACATCGCTTTCAATAAATTATGTTGTGATTTAAATGAAGTAGGTGACGCCACAGAGTTAAGTGGGGACGGACGAATGGAGGGAGGGAGGGAGGGAGGGGGGGGGGGTGGAAATACAGAGAGGAAGTGCTGAAAGAGAGAGAGGAAGTATATCTATGTAAGGATTTAATCATGTCTGTGATTTATTGATGGACTCTGGAGTGTGTGTGTGTGTGTGTGTGTGTGTGTGTGTATGTGTGTGTCCCTCTCTCTCCCTCTCTCTCTCTCCCCTCCTCTGGTCAGGCTGGTGGTCTGCTTTCATTCCACTTTGAAGTTTAGAAAGAAAAACAAACTTCGCATGATGTGTGTGTGTTGTGGTGTTGTGTGTGTGTGTGTGTGTGTGTGTTGTGTGTGGTGTGGTGTTGTGTATTGTGTGTTGTGTGTGTGTGGTGTTGTGTGTGTGTGTGTGTGTGTGTGTGTGTGTGTGTGTGTGTGTGTGTATGTGTGTGTGTGGTGTGTGTGTGTGTCCCCGAGTCTCAGTGTTTGTATGTACACGCTTGTGGTGTTAAAACCCTCCCAGAGTGCAATATAGCCTTTCAGATCCATATGTCACAGTACAGGAGGCCAGCAGCACTGGGGGTGTGTGTGTGTGTGTGTGTGTGTGTGTGTGTGTGTGTGTGTGTGCATGTGCGCGCGTGTGTGTGTGTGTGTGTGTGTGTGTGCATTTGAGAGAGAATAAATAAATGTGTATGTGAGCAGGGCAACTGTACTGGCAGCCAGCTTCATTAGCCATTCCTTTTGACTCTGCCCACATTCATAAAATACACGCTCTCTTTTCGGCACACTGGTTTCTCTCTCTCTCTCTCTCTCTCTCTCTCTCTCTCTCTCTCTCTCTCTCTCTCTCTCTCCCGCTCATTCACAAAGCTTTGGAGCGAGCCGGCTCCATCAACACTTCCCTGTGTTAACCATTCACATTACCCTGCTTTACAGGGTATTATACCCTGGGCCCCGGTGCATTCTGGGATGGTTCTGCCCTCTGCTTTGAATCATAATAACGGACAATGTTGTAAAGTGCAAAGTGCAATCTGTCCCTTGGCTAATAGCATGAGATGCGAAATGGAAAGGAGCGAGTCCCGCTCTGCAGATTGAACCTTTTCCAAGTGATGGACAACAGGATCTAGAAATCGTTAAAATAACCCGTAGCATATCGCGTCCACCGCCACACAACGACCGACTATCTCGTCAGGATAAATGACAATTGACATTTTTCCTAATGGACTCCGGCTAGTCCGCTAATAAACTCGGAAACACTCGCGATTTTAGGGGTGTGGTCTGAATCAAAACAGCGTGGGGGGGGGGGGGGGGGGGGCTGCGCTGTTTTGTGTCGCTTGTACCGTTGCTGTAACGCGTGTAACGTGAGTGTAACGTGCGGTAATTGGTCACGCGCTTGGCTGCGTAACCAGGAGGGTAAATAGGCTCCGCCCATTAAATCGAATCAGGTGAATTTTCTGATGCGTAATGCACACCTTGCTAACCGTTAAAGGACAATTCCGGCGCAAAATGAGATCATATGATCATAACACATGTCCACCGAGTTGGACCGTTCTCTGGGATCAGTTTTCATTCTAGTCCAATGGAACCAAAGTTCTCGAAAACCGCTAATTAGCTTACAACGCTAATTAGCTTATAGCGCTAGCTGTGGGGGCGGATATTCATGTAAAATAAATCGCAATTCTGTACCACTAACAAGGCTCAAAATCGCACCACACTTCCACGGTGGCATAATGAGGGTCCCTACGTGTAAAACGAAGCATTGAGAACTTTGTAAGTGTACAGACAGTTTATTAAAAAGAAAGTTTAGAAAGCCAGTGCCTTCACGAAAAACAAGCGGGCGTCATCTTTGGAAAACAGTCACGACCAGTCGAGCGATGGTCGCATTTTACGCCGGAATTGTCCTTTAATAACATCATTGGAAGTGAATGGCAGATTTCTGTTGTCCATCACTTTTTAAGCTTTTTTTTTGGGGGGGGGGGGGGTTTAATTTATCGTAGACAACAGACGAAATGCATGAAGAATTTGCGTCCCAAAAGTGTATGTGAGTGTGCCTGAACGATGCGTGAAGACGATGAAGAAGGAGATGAAGAGGAAACAACAGAGAGGGAGGGGGGGGGGGGGGGGGGGGAGAGGGGGGGGGGATGACGAGAGACAGAGATAATTTCTCTCGCCCTCATCTCATCACTGTAAATCTTAGGGCGCATTGCACAAAGTCTTTGATCTGCCGCATGTCTCGCATACTTACGCCCTCTCTCTCTCTGACAGACACACAGACGGTTTCTCTCTCCAAACTCTCACCACATGAATATGCAAACGTCTCACAACTAGAGAGACAAGCGGTGTTTCCCCCGAGTTGATTTGGTTTGAGTTTTCAGCTTGACCTGTACCACTGTACATATCTGCCAATCACAGGTGGGCAGGAGGGTTAATTACCACATCAGTCAAGTCGCCAATAAATACCGATGGTTGCATAGTCCTGCATAAGCGTTACAAAAGAAGATTTTGCACCAAATCACTGCCCAATAGCACTAAAACAAATCTCTACAACGCTGGCCTTTAGTTGTTTGAGCCTTTTGGTTTTCACAGGGACTGTACATATCTATCGTATTCTTTCATGTCATATTTTTAGTTGCAGAATCCCTTGCACACGTATTATGCTAAAAAGGAAAAATAACCTTATATTTAAAACATTGCTACTTAGGGTTAGAGCTAAAAACAGAAACAAACATACATTAAATATACATTTGGAGAGAGATTAACCATATGGACATTCATCTCTCCGTTATTCCTTTCCTTGGATCCCCTGTTCTCGTTAAATATATATAATCCTGTTTTACATAATACAAAAAATACATACTTCCTTGTCTTCCCTCCAATCTGTGTCTCCTATTGCTATCTCAGATGTCATCTCACATCCTTCACAGTCTTTCGCTCTAAAAATAATTTTTAGTCTTTTGCACACTCAAAATACTGTTAGTTACTCTGAGTCCCTCCCTTTCTCTCTCTCTCTCTCACTCTCTCTCGCTGTCTCCTGTACACACACGCAATATCAATTATATAATGTTATTATATGTATCGTCTATTTATATACGGTACAAGAAAATCAATAAACAATGCGTTTTCATGATTTATGATTTGCTGCTCCGAGACACTTAAATGTGGTGAGCTACACGGGAAATAGCTCAGAGAGGTTTATACAAGTAGACAAGGGATCTTGCAGCCACAGTTTAATTCTTTTGTTTTTAAGTTTAATTCACGTCAAAAGGCGCACAGCCTACATCCATCAGCAGATGTTAACTAAAAACACACGCAAGCGCGCGGCGTCTTTAGACGAGGATTATGTTGCATTAATGAAAAAGCAGCTCCACTGTTTTAGATTATTATTTTTTACAATGTCTTACAACAACGTACCAACCGACAACAGCATTTAACACACACCGCAATGGCAACAGTATTGAAGAGTCATTTAAAGAGACCGACTCGCAGGTTTGATTTCCACCTGTTGGTCGCTCTCCTGTCCATAAAGGCACAAAAAGCCCATACAAAAATATATGATATATTAAAAAAAACAGAAACTTAAAGAGTTAAAGAATAGTTTGGGTGATTCAACTGATTTATTTAGTTGTAGGATTACGTAACGTGCGTAATGAGATTGTAATCAAATTCTGACACAGAAAACCGCAGAAAACTTGTTATTTCAAAAGGTGACACGATTCTGTGGAAACGGAAAGTGTGTCGTACGGACGGGCTCAGCAATCCGGTTTTAGTTTTGCCTTATCTGAGGCCTTTTAGAGCCATCTGAGCCTCCAGGCCAACCTCCACCGGAGCAGAGACCGAACAATAGGCACGCGTCTGGGGTGTTCCTCAGGGAACGGTGCTTGGTCCTCTTTCTATTCTCACTGGGGGCCATTCATCCAGGTGCAGGGTTTCTACTACACCACTGCTGCAGCCATGACACACACACACACACACACACATATACACACACATGTACCTCTCATTTAGACACCTACATGTCTCCCAAGTATCTCTGTCCAACACTTACGCCTGAAACTCTCCAAGACAGAGCCTCTTGTTCAACCCCTCATTCCATGTCTTATTTATTCGTCTTATTCCATCAGTTCCATCCAGACACTTCATCATCTGACCACTACAGAGCTCTTACGGCTTTACGAAAGCCTGCCTTGTTAAAACCTCTACAGTGGAGTCAGAACCCAGCAGTATCGTCCCCTACGGTCTGCAGGGTCCCTGGAAATGTTTAACCAACGCTTAAAGACCGAACATGCGATCAATCTTTCGCTGTCCTTGTCTCTACCGCGCCGAGGCCACGTCCATAAACGCGTATGTGGTTACTCAATTAGGCATGAGTGTAACTCACAATGTAAGCTCCCTCTATTATTGATGCACTACATGCTACGCTTTTCTAGCTTTCCTACACACGAGAAACACGAAAAATCACAATCACAGAAGACACTGGAAGCTGGGCGGTGGATCCGACTGAAAGAGTAGGTGAAGGTTGCACTAAATACGTCAAGCTGGGAAGGCAAAACCTACCTGTAGATATATAATATAAGCACGCACAAGGTCCTGAGGTTAGCAGGGCGCCAGAGTGGAGGAAGGCATCTTCCTTTCTCTAGTCACATAAGAAACATAAGCCATTTATATAAGACATTTCCAATGTGGAAAGACCAACACCTGTTGTATTGCAACCGTTTAAAATGCTTGTATAAATGTCTTACCATTTGGCAATTATTGTGAAGCCATTATTTTTGATTTCCTAGTCTTCTGTCTGAAGCCCAGCGTTGCTGTGCTCTGGGTAGAATGAACACTTACAAACCCCCTGGTTCTTTGCCTTGACAACATTTTAGACGTTGGCGTTAAAGACATGTTGATACTAGAGAGACCAGACGTCCCCGTTTTCCGGGGACAGTCTTTGTTTTCCGGGGGAGGAGGTTACAGCTTTCTGATGAGTATTAACTAAGAGACAGATGATCATTAGTCTGGTGTCTAATGACGTAACCTCGCTACGCAGGGGGTCTATCTATCTTTATACCATAAGCAGGCACGACCGATCATAAACAATAGGCTATCAATACAATATAGATTGATTCCCTATTCCTACTTTGGATAGTTTTTGTCTGGTTTACCAAAGCTTAAACCCATCATAGTAACCCACTGCTCATGTACTGCCCTATCTGTTAAGTACTACATTACCATGACAACAATAGGCTCAATGTCAAAATGTCCCCCTTTTTCATGTCAATAATAATAAACATCAGATATTTGGTTGACACACGGATCGCCACACGACAAATGTCCCCCTGTTTTTCATTTCAGAAATACGGTCACCCTAGTTCACACGGCTACCAACCGCATGTGTTGAGAAGAACTTCAACACATCTGTGCACCTTTTCATCGGTCTACCGATTTTGACTTCCTCACTGTACTGGAACCGGAGAGAGCGAGCGAGAGTCACAAGTGTTTGCACAAGTTGAAGGGCCGGCTAGAAAAGCAATATGACAGAGGTTCGACTGACAGGCAACGACCACAAACAAACAGCTGGCGTTCCCCCCCTTGTGAAAACCAGGCGGCATGAAAAATGGCGCCAGGGGGGGAATCCATCTTGCCCGTCAATCACAGGCACAGAGCGAACGCAAAGACTTCCCAATGGCGGAGGGACTTGGGCTTTTTTTTGTGGCCGTTTATTTTCCAAAGTCTTTCTCCCCTCTGCGCTCTCAGACAATGCCTTTTTAAGCGGCTTGAGTCTTATGTGAGTAACCGTCGCTGGCCCTGCACAGACTCAGTTGGAGTTGCAGTTGGAGTCAGTCTTTTCACCAAAGGACACGTTCTCAAACTGCGGCCCAAATATATAAATGCGTCATACACAGGAAAATAGGTCTGTTATTTCCAATGTCAGGGGGCTGAGAGGACAAAAGGGGAAGCGGCATCCCAACGGTGTGAGAGTCGGGGACTGTGGCCATGTGGGTCTACTGTAAGCCTGGCTGTCTATGCAAATACATGAGAACAGAACGAGAACCTGCATCACCTCATCAAACAGCTCATGGTTTTGGATCGGTGATAACACTGTCAATCAGTCCATTGACAGTGTTATCAGTCCAACGTTAGTTTATTTTGACTTCTTCTTTTGGCTAATAAATGAATAACCACTGCTGGATTTTGGACCGGCGTGTGCTAATAAGCAACAACAGTTTTGCATCTGGTTTTGTGGATTTACTGTACCAAGCAGATAACCTATCCACCCGGTCGCTTCGGCGCTAACCTTGGATCCAGATAACTGTGGGACTTTCACAAATAACGACAGACGGAGAGGAAAGGAGAGGGGGGGAAAAAAGCGGAGTCTGAGCACATCTATTGCATGCAATCGCTCATTCCTTACAGTTTCATCCAACAAAATATATTGTATGTGTATATATGTATTCAATGTATATATCTTCATCTCCTAAACAAGCATGAATGTCCCC
Organism: Merluccius polli; assembly: GCA_030340625.1. Lineage (NCBI taxonomy): Eukaryota > Metazoa > Chordata > Actinopteri > Gadiformes > Merlucciidae > Merluccius > Merluccius polli. The sequence continues at coordinate 88,519 of JAOPHQ010003481.1, read as the reverse complement.
TAGAAATTAATCTAAACATGTTGTCTTCAGGCTATGGCTCCCTCTTGTGGACCTCTGGGATAATAATGATCGATAATCACTAATAAATCTATAAGGGGAAATCAGAGTGCGACAGCAGCACAATATAATATCAATTCATACATCGTGAACATTTTCCTTCGCATCGTGTCAAATGTAAAAAAAAATAATAATAATAAATCATCCATTATGACTTCTGGATGAATCCCAGGATCACAGTATACAGTAGCATCTAGGCGGGTGTGCACGCACACACATAACACACACAACACACATACACACACACACACACACACACACACAGGTACATTAAAGATCACATGATCACACACCAATGCAAATGCATTTTCCTGGGAGCAGAAGAAGCGGTAGGAAAAGGGGGAATGAAAAATAGCATCGGATAAAAGTGAAAGGTCAGAGAAATAAAGTAGAGTTGAAATGAGGAGATGAGATACTGGCACATCGGTAGAAATAGACGGCTAAATTGCAGTCTACTCGACTAGACGGCACAAATAATGAGGCTAACGTCTACTGAATACAATTTAACACAACTGTGCTGCAAAAAACCCTTTTCTGTTTTATGTTATCCTATTCTAGCGAGGAGAGAAAAAGGATTTGTGAGTGGAGAGTTAACTTCTCTGTGGTCGTCTGCAAGGTCTGTGACTACAGATTACATACAGATTACATATTAGAGTATATATATATATATATATATATATATATATATATATATATATATATTGTGTTGTCACCAACCCCACATCACATCAGTCTCACACTCGGCATTTCATGTTCTCTCTCTTTGATATGGAAAACACCTCCAGCTTCCTTGGCTGTTTTTTCTTCCCTTTGGCTTTTTCTCCGGTGCCTAATTGCACGCATTGCATCCGATTTAGACACAGGGTCGAGACGTTACAGCGACACATCCAATGAATATGCATCACTTACCTGCCGGTCACAAACTCTTTTTAAAATATGTGTATAATTGGTGCATAGTTTTGTGGCTAATCGTCTCAATTCATAAATTCACTCATCGCTAATCAGCAGAGACAACAACCTTAATAGCAAAATATCATAATCGGAAAATAGGACTGTTGCTGTGTTGTGCTATAGGTGGCTTTTCACACACACACACACACACACACACACACACACACACATACAAACACACACACATACAAGCACAAACACATACAAACACAAACACACACACACACACACACACTTGCTGCTAGCTGTTTTGAACTCACCATTGAAGCCCCAGGGGGGCAGAAGCCCCGCAGCCACGCTGGTAACTCCGCTACTGGCGTTCATGGTGCATGTCTTGTCCAATGGAGACGCATCCGCTTCTCCTGCTCCTGGTCGTTATAGTGTCCCACTTTAGTGTCTCTTTAACCCAACCCCCCCCCCCCCCCCCCCCCCCCCCCCCCCCCCCCCCCCCCCCCCCCCCCCCCCCCCCCCACCCCCACCCCACCTCACCACACACACACACACACACACACACCTAGTTTCCTTTATTGACTTTCTTAATTGTTTTAGGTCTACTTTACTCGCGCGAATTAAGTTGCAAGTTGTGTACTTTTACTTTTTCTTTTCTTTTTTCTTTTCCCCCGGCCCGCAAAAAAAGCCTATACAGCCTATAAATATTAGTTATGAAAAACGATTAGGCTGCCATCAAATCCAAATCAATTAAGAAAAACAGTTTCGCCAGACAGCAACTGGCGAAAGCAGGCAATTAAAATCCAAATAAAATCCAAATCCATGTCTATATACACACATATATCTATTTATCTATCTATCTATATCTATCTATATATGTATCTCTATATGTATATATCTACACGACATCCACGCGGTCGCCTCCCGTCCCGCCGCCACTCGCAGCTCGCGCCAGACGTCAGCACAGCCTCGCGCAGCTCCGCCGAGTGAAGGGGGGCCGCGCGCGCACCAAAACACCAGCGCGCGCGCGCGCGAGAGAGAGAGAGAGAGAGAGAGAGAGAGAGAGAGAGGGGGGGGGGGGGGGGGGGGCAGAGAGAGAGAGAGATAGACACACACACTCAGGTGGAGAGAGAGACACAGAGAGAGAGAGAGAGAGAGAGAGAGAGAGAGAGAGAGAGAGAGAGAGAGAGAGAGAGAGAGAGGGGGAGAGAGGGGGGGGAGAGAGAGAGTCACACAGAGAGGGGGAGAGAGGGAGAGAGAGAGAGGGAGTCAGAGAGAGAGAGAGACACACACACACACACACACACACACAGAGGGGAGGGGAGAGAGAGAGGTAGCCAGAGAGAGAGAGACACAGAGAGGGGGAGAGAGAGAGAGAGAGAGAGAGAGGGGGGGGGGGGAGAGAGAGAGAGAGAGAGAGAGAGACACACACACACACAGAGGGGAGGGGAGAGAGAGAGGTAGCCAGAGAGAGAGAGACACAGAGAGAGAGAGAGAGAGAGAGAGAGGGGGGGAGAGAGAGAGAGTCACACAGAGAGGGAGAGAGAGAGGGAGTCACAGAGAGAGAGAGAGAGAGAGAGAGAGAGGGAGAGAGACACACAGAGGGGGGGGAGAGAGATAGAGGTAGCGAGAGAGAGACACAAAGAGGGGGGGGAGAGAGAGAGAAAGAGGGAGAGAGAGAGCGAGACAGAGTATTGTGCATGACGTCATTCCAGTTCCTAACCAATCAGTTGGTGTCCATATGCGACTTTGAAAAGGATGGTGGTTTTAGTCTCTCATAGCCGGTCCTGTCTCCACACTTGGTTTTAGTCTCTCATAGCCGGCCCTGTCTCCAGGCTTGGTTTTAGTCTCTCATAGCCGGCCCTGTCTCCAGGCTTGGTTTTAGTCTCTCATAGCCGGTCCTGTCTCCACGCTTGGTTTTAGTCTCTCATAGCCGGCCCTGTCTCCACGCTTGGTTTTAGTCTCTCATAGCCGGCCCTGTCTCCACGCTTGGTTTTAGTCTCTCATAGCCGGCCCTGTCTCCACGCTTGGTTTTAGTCTCTCATAGCCGGCCCTATCTCCACGCTTGGTTTTAGTCTCTCATAGCCGGCCCTATCTCCACGCTTGGTTTTAGTCTCTCATAGCCGGCCCTATCTGCACACTTGGTTAGCATAGCATACTGTCACAGAACAATATGGATATCGATCGATTGATCCACTTGGTCTCGCAGCATAGTGCCCTCGTTGTCAAGGGAACGTATAGAAAACCATTCATGAAACCAAACCATTCACTCATCATTACCTCGTCGTCGCTACTGCTGCTCCATGTCAACAAAGATCGATTGTGTAACGGTGCAAACTTTACATTTTCTCTGGAACGCATGGAGCAGGATCATTCGTGTCGGTCTTGATATTCATTGCGTTTTGCAATGAATATCAGTTTGGCCTTGGCTGGAGGCCGCATTGATTTCCAAATGATGGCCTTACGTTGCTCAAAAACCTCCAGCCAATCAGATTGACGGTCTTGCTCTCTTCTCGCCTCGCCGAATCCAGTTGGAAAGTAAAGCAAAAACACATTCTCCTCTGGGAAACGTCATCCCGTGCAGATTTCTGTTAACCTTTAACATCGTTATTCAGCCTACTTTGGATAAAAACAGTTTTTATCGCTCCGTAGATTGCTACGCTTTCCTGGGGTGCCGCCATTGTTTTTATAATTATAAGGCTTTCAACGGGATGGAGGCGAGAGCGATCTGCAGAGAGAAACAGCATGTGAACCGGCCAGATCGGGTGGGTCTCGCGTCGAAGTGAAACAGCCCTAATAAACAAACCGCCACCCGTCCTGGGTTCCTCCGGTCCATTCTGCTGTTCAGGACTGGATAGGTCTCTTTCAGCACCAGCGCTGGTGAACAGTTCACCCGGTCATTTGGTTTAGCGCCGGTCCTTGATGCTGATTGGCTCAAAGCCGTTGTAAAATACTTGAAGCCGTTGTAAAATAAACATAAGAGATCAACATTGGCAAAAGAATGAGGATTTGTTTCCAATAAATGATCGCAATTTATTATGTTGCTGTGTGTATATTTTGTGAAATCTTACTCTGTTATTTTGTGAAATCTAACCGTTTTATAAAAGCAATAAGCTGTCATGTTATCTCGCAAAATACAATAGTACGACATAAGCCACTTATGTGATATACAGTGATGCTTCACGTCGTGCCTAATAACTGAGACCTTAGCTGTTCTAAAATCACTGTAAATCACAACCTCTCATGGTTTATTGTTTAATTTTATTGTTCCACTATGAAACAAATTCAATACAAAACTGTCAATCAATCAACCCACCCGTGTGTCTGTCTGTTTTTCTATCAGTGTCCTGTTGTTATATGAAGGGTAACCTTTGCAGACACACACGGGCAAATATTCATCCTTTCACCTCAAAATGTGTGTACAGTTGTTGTCATAAACCAGTACTATTGCTATCATATACTATTGTTATCATAAACCAGTGCTATTGTTGTCATAAACTATTAATATTATATATATATATATATATATATATATATATATATATATATATATATATATATATATATATATATAATATTATTAAATATTGTCATCCCAATTTGGTAAGCATCATATTGATCATGCCGTGACACTGACCTCGGTTTAGATTTGATTTAGATATACGGAAATGCGGACATTTCACGTTTTACCACTGTTGCAATATCTCCCAAAACACAATGAGTCATGTATGATGCTCTGTCTCTCCCTCCCTCCCTCCCCCCCCTCCCGGTCCCAGTCTAAGTAAGGTTTAGGGAGTGCAGAGTGCCCCATATAAACACCAGCAATGTGCTGGCACAGCTTGTCGGGGACGCTGCCTGCGTCTCGCTGCAGGGTGGCAGTAATCTCTTGATACGCGCTCGCTTCTTGAAACATTTGCACATTTTCAATCTGCTCGGTATAAGCTAATATTGTTGCCCGTCTCACTCAGTGTATATCCGCACGGTGTGTGTGTGCGTGTGTGCGTGTGCGTGTGTGCGTGTGTGCGCGTGCATTTTGACTCAACTCTAGAGGTTTTCACAAGGTCTGCGTCTGTACCGCCGTAGGACTTTGCATGTTCGGCGGTCAGATGATGTGCCTGAAGGACCCCGGATGAAACCGATGGAATGACTTTCCATAGTTTTTCAGGCGGCTCGCTTTTTGGACAGAGGTCCACCTTGTCCTCACAAGGTTGTCAAACACACAAGCGGTGTAACTGAGGCGTCACCTCACTTGCTATTCCTGAGATGGAGGATTTTGTAGGACGTACCTGTGGTCTCCCGGGTCTCGGGTCTGGTTTCATCGTGGCTCCTTCTCCGCTATCTTTTGAAAAAGAGATTTTGATCTCAAGGGGGATGAAAGGAAAAAAATACCTGTCAGCCCCTCCGGTTTTTCCGGAGGGGCTGCTCCCGTAGCTGTCCTCCCGTTTTAAATATTTCCCTGTAAATCCCCCTTTAATTTGAACCTTTCTTATAAAAGGGTTTATAAGAACATAAACCATTTAATAGCCACTTACATAACGCAGGAACTAGTTCAACCCAATCCTGGTTGCACTGATGTTTTAAAGGGGTGGTGGGACGGTCCTGTCCCCTTGTCTAAATGTAAGGGGTGTGTGGACAGTGGTAGGGGTGGTGGGACGGTCCTGTCCCCTTGTCTAAATGTAAGGGGTATGTGGACAGTGGTAGGGGCGGTGGGACGGTCCTGTCCCCTTGTGCAAATTTTCGAGGGGGCAATGTTTTCCATTTAACCATGCAATCGTTTTAGAAAGATTAAATAACAACATAAGGCTACTCTTTCAAAATCAAAGAATACATTAATCATAGAATACTAGCATAAAAACATTATGCAGATATTGTGCTAGATAATTTTTATATTTATATTTTCTATAGATACATAATGCTTAAACAGAGGGGGCAACAAAATACAACCGAGGGGGTTAAAGCCCCCTTAAGACGCCTTGTGGCGCCGGCCCTGGTCCCTCGGCTGCTAAGAGCCCCAGAAATGGAGTAAATGACATTAGAGCCAGACCGACCATAGGGACAAAGCCACATGTCATGTCATCCCCCTCTTTATCTCTCGTTCTGTCTCTCTCTCTCTCCCTCTCTCTCTCTCCCTCTCCCTCTCCCTCTCTCTCTCTCTCTCTCTCTCTCCTTCTCTCTCTCTCTCTCTCTGTCTGCATTTGTGTCACCACTTCTATCCCTGTCTCTGTTTTCAACAATTTTTTCCTGACGTTCAGCTCATTGTTTTTCATCGTCGGCGAACGTTTTTTTTCCGGGGGAGGAGGGGGGGGAGACATGAACCGGTAACACACTGTCTCCTGAATTGAGGGGGTGAGTAAGTAAGGAAAGCTTGGTTTACATAGCACTTTTTAAAAACGCAGTTACAAAGTGCACACACTAATATAAAACGAACGAATAAGTAAATGAGGTAGGAACAATATGACAATATACAAAATCGATATTACAATATATATATAAACAATATATACAATATAATATATTACAAAATAGTACGATATAAAACACAGCACAGCACCGTGAGGGACAGGCCAAACTACAATATAAAGATAAGACGGGGATGGAGACTTATAGAAAGCCGCTTAAAACCGTCCGAAGACTCAGCAGACGTGATGGGTTGGGATGTTTCCAGAGGGTTGGGGTTCGAACGGCAAAGGCGCGGTCACCTTTTAGTTTCGCGAGCGGAGCGAGGGATGGATATTAAGGCCGAGGTTCGAGGTTCGCTGTGGCTGAAGGGAAGATCAGAGCTGAAACTGGGGGGGGGGGGGGGGGGGGGGGGGCGAGGTCACGCAGCGCCTATCTTTGCAGTTCATTCAACTGTTTCCCATTTCTTTATTACTTATACATAGGAATAATAAGCGTCGCAAATAAACAACTTGCACGTTTTTTTTTAGTAATCGCTTCACGTTTTGGAGCCATCGTATCTTGTCTAATCCCCTAATTGTATTTCCAGTGATGTGATGCATGTACTTATTATTGTTGTTGTTTGTGTCCCAAACAAATCGAATCAAATCAAAATCCTAAATCTTATCTTCCCCCTCCGTCCGGCCGCTCCTCCTCCATCATCCGTCCATTTTTCATTCGCTTATAACCTCTCCCTTATCCCCCCGGGTGATTGAATAGAGGCCTGTCTTCCTCCGTTAATCTTCATCCCAAAACATACCATTAGATTCAATTAGATTAACTTCATTTATGCCCGGGGAGCGGGGGGGGTGGGGTGGGGGGGGAGGGGGGAATAACCAAACCTCGTTATCCGCCGCGCATGAGAGGGAACGGCGTGGAAACCGCCGCCACGCCAGACGAGGTTCGTTAACAACGGTGAGTCTGACGTGTGTGTGTGTGTGTACAAACACACACCTTGTTGAACGTCTCGAGTAGCTTAGCGGAAATCGTTCACGTGATGAATCTCCACGCCAGCGCCGGACCGGGCCATCTGGCAGAACCGGCCTTCTGGGCAGACGCAACTGTGTTTTGGGGGGGGGGGGGGGGGCATATAACAGGTAGATAATTGACCGTGGGCTGGACCAATCACTTCTTTACACACCCCCCCCCCCCCCATTGTGATCGATGGCGGTGGGCCGGTCCGGGACAAAAACACCAGGGTCTGATTTTTCCGGGCCATCTGGCAGAACCGGCCTTCTGGGCAGACGCAACTGTGTTTTGGGGGGGGGGGGGGGGCATATAACAGGTAGATAATTGACTGTGGGCTGGACCAATCACTTCTTTACACCCCCCCCCCCCCACCCCGGTGTGATCGATGGCGGTGGGCCGGTCCGGGCCAAAAACGCCAGGGCCTGATTTTTCGTCCCAGTCCGGCCCATGCAGACACAATACAGAGCAGAACCAACGCAGGGGTGTGTGTGTGTGTGTGTGAGTGAGACGTACGCACGATTGATCGGAAACTAAAAACTAACGCGTGTTCCTAGACGTGCTGTACTGTTTCGAGAGGTCAGAAGTCACCTGGTCCAGAGTGTGAAGGGAGGTGTCTTCAGGTGGACCTTGATATTAGGACTTCTGGTCAAATTGTATTGTTGTATTGTATTATATTTTTGCTATTTTAAATTTTATTGACATTGTACAGCACTTTGGTCAGTGTATGCTGTGTGTAAATGTGCTCTATAAATTAAACTTACTTACTTACCTAGTTTAGGCTTTTTTTTTAACCGAGCAGATTGTAAAATTCAGATTAAGCCTTAAGTTAAATCCGATTCCTAAACCCGTTCGCCTCCCCAAACCCCAAAATAGTGCTAAGAGTGCGTTCATTTGTCTTTTTTTTTGCTTTTTTAGGATTATTAACCTTTAGCTGTGTCAGTATTACGCAATACTGGGCAGATCTAGCAAATAAGCAAAAAGTAATATTGCTACTGAACCCTGAAAAGAAGTGAGTCTAGCGCTTACATAAACACGTCAATTGTAGGTGTGTGTGTGTGTGTGTGTGCTGATTGCTGTTTTGACCGAGGGCCAGTATAAATGTGCACACACACTAATGGCAGCAATGAAGGTATGCTGTAGACTCAATCTCCGAACCGCGAGAAACGATCTCGTTCAACCCACACATTTAGCTCTTGTTTTATCCCCAGGGGCCAAAACCCCGGGGGGGGGGGGGGGGACACCGGGGGCGGGGGGGGGGGGACATTTCCCCACCGATGTTCGAAGACAGCTAATATCTCAGCGTTTACGTCCAGAGATCCGGTTTGTCCGGTTCTTTGACAATTGGAGGTTAAAGTGCATTGTGGGATACGCGTTTATACACGTTTGCTCAAGGGTTCATTGTCATTGGACGGCCCCCACATTAGCCCCCCCCCCTCCCAAAGACCACCTTGACCTGGGGGGGCGGTGGCTCAGGTCAAGGCCAGAGAGAGAGAGAGAGAGAGAGACCGGTCTGAGGTCTCACAGAACGGGCCGCCGGTTCCGGGATTGGCCGTCAAAGAAATGCGCGAAAAATAATTGGACATTTAGGGCCGTTTTGTTTTTTTCCCGGCCCGGGAAGGATGTCGAGGATTTTTTTTCTTGTTACAGTAGATTAGCGTTGTTGGAAAAAAACGAAAGAAAAAGAAGTAAAAAAACAAAAGAACAAAAAAAGAAAAATACTTCGGCAATCCTGGTAGCGACGGTTCATCCGCATCCGTGTCTCCGGCTTCTGGTTGATATCACTGCTGCGCTTTTTTTATATTTCAACAAGAAGAAGAAGAAGCAGCGGGGGCTTCAAAATAATGACTCGAGCCGGGAACAAAGCGTACATCGCACCGCCTGTTTCAAACGCTTTCGCGGCGTTTGTTCATGCCTTTAAAAAAAAAAAAAAAATTATTATTATTATTATTATAATGGCTCACTGAAGCTGAAGCCATTAAATAACCCAGACAATTACAGCAAAGCCTAGGCATATTTGTTTTAACACACACACACACACACACACACACACGCACACACACACACGCACACACACGCACACACACGTGGTCACAAATCGACCGCCGTGAGTCCGTACGCCCACGCGCGCGTCTCCCGTGGCAAACAAATTAGGCTTACTTAGTTGAATCGTCGATCGCCGTCGCTCTGTCATTTAGAAAGCGGTGAGATGTCTACACAGTAACGGTTCGTAAAAAGTACAAATACAAATTACAAAAAAAAAAAGATCTTAGTGTTTGTAGGGATGATCTGAAGAGCCGAACGGCGCACAAATTTAAAGATGTCCGCCGGTGTCCATTGGAAAACACTTAGATTTAGTTTACCGATTCTAGATTTTGCAATGTCAAAAGGAAGAAGTTTTATGTATTTATATTTATTTATTTAATTTTGGATGTATGATTAAATTGTAATACACGCATTACTATAACATTAAGCGATATGCTCTTGTAATACATTTACAGGTAATGTGAAGAGAAAAGAAAACTAAATTTCATTCACATGCATCTGCAGCACAAGTCGTGTGTGCCCCCCCCCCACACACACACACACACACACACACACATACACCTCGCTACGTCTGGAGAGCACAAGAGAGCTCCACCTCGTCTCCGTTTGTCCTTATCATGACCAACATCTCCATCTCTGCCGGGATTCACGCGGAGCGTGTGCATGTGTGTGCGTGTGCGTGTGTGTGTGTGTGCGCGTGTGTGTGTGTGTTGCACGGCGGCAGGGTTTGGAAAATAACATTTACTTCAAGTACTGCACTCAAGTACACGTTTTAGGTACCCGTACTTCACGTGAGTACTTCTATTTTCCGCTGCCTCCTCCTCCCGCCGCATCTCAGGAGGCAAATATTGTACTTTTCACTCCACCGCATTCATCTGACCGCTGTAGTCGATAGTTAATCTGCAGATTCAGATTAACTACACAGAATATAATCAATACATAAATTAAACTATAATACCAATAAAGAATTATTGATCCCCAGGAGGGAATTCACAAGCTGTTCTTAACCACAGCATCGACTAACCACCTGTAACCATTTCAAACCTTCCTGTATGTGGACTGTGTGTGTGTGTGTGTGTGTGTGTGTGTGTGGTGGATGACTGGTTTAAGCAGCCTCACCCTGGTCCCAGTCAGACCCGGGTCGGACTCTGGGGGGCCGGGGCCGGGTGGTGAGGCTGCACACCTGTGGTGCCTTAGTGGAGTAAGTCAAGGCACCACAGGATAAACACACCCAGGAGAGAGATAGAGAGAGAGAGAGAGAGAGAGAGAGAGAGAGAGAGAGAGAGAGAGAGAGAGAGAGAGAGACGCTGTGGCTGACATGCGTTTTAACACCGGCGCCGGCTGTAAAGGGTCGACCCCCACACCGGATCGAACCATTTTTTATCTGCGAATACAGCGGGTTTGTCGGTGTATAAGCACGTATAATCATCGGACCGCAGCAAAGCGGCTCTTTCTGAAGTCAAATCCAGTTTTTCGAAAGAAGAAAAAAAATGGCGCCGACGAGGTCGGGCGAGCCGCAAACGCCACGCCCGCAATTAAATCACGCGCCGATATAAGACTCAACACCCTTCCGACCGATCAAACCATGTCTGTCTTTTGGTTTCCCTACACTATACCGGCTGTCTCTGTCTTCCCTGCCTCCGCTGGGAGTGAGCCGATCCGGTTTTGAGTGGGAGAGCGGTAATGGGAGTGTGTCTGCATTCGTACGCTGGCAGACTTACATAAGAACGATGTGCTCTTCCTGCCTGACCTTTGACCCGCGCATGCACAGTCACACACACTCCCGCACACACACACACACACGCAGTCACTACACGTGAAGTAGGCTGATTTTGGCTCTGCCATTATCTTGTTACACAACCCACTACACTGAAAAGTGTGTGTGTGTGAGTGTGAGTGTGAGTGTGTGTGTGTGTGTGTGTGGTTGTGGCAGCATGTGTTTTAATCAGAGGGACAACCTTTGCAGTCCTTATTATATGAATGTCCATTTTTTAAAGATGTCTGCCGGTGTCCATTGGAAAACACATTTAGATTATCCGCTTATAGATTTAGTTTAGTTTTTTAGTTTTTCTTTATGCTTTTATATTTGTGTTTATGTATTTATACATCATTATTGATATATATATATTTTTACATTTGCAATACACAATGGGTTTAGAAATGAAAAGCAATATTTAAGTTGCGAAGTGATTTATGTAACGATACCGATAATAAGGGATGAGCGAATCATCTCTGCTGTGATTGTGATTAATAATAACAGCATGCAGCATGAAGCCCCTCCCCTCCCTGCCTCAACATCACATGACAACAGGAACAAAACAAACACTGGATCACACACAGGGCTGGTCCAGCGGTCCTACTATGTTATAGCAGAACTACTGATCCAGCGGTCCTACTATGTTATAGCAGAACTACTGATCCAGCGGTCCTACTATGTTATAGCAGAACTACTGATCCAGCGGTCCTACTATGTTATAGCAGAACTACTGATCCAGCGGTCCTACTATGTTATAGCAGAACTACTGATCCAGCTGTCCTACTATGTTATAGCAGAACTACCGATCCAGCGGTCCTACTATGTTATAGCAGAACTACCGATCCAGCGGTCCTACTATGTTATAGCAGAACTACTGATCCAGCGGTCCTACTATGTTATAGCAGGACTACCGATCCAGCGGTCCTACTATGTTATAGCAGAACTACCGATCCAGCGGTCCTACTATGTTATAGCAGAACTACCGATCCAGTGGTCCTACTATGTTATAGCAGAACTACCGATCCAGCGGTCCTACTATGTTATAGCAGAACTACCGATCCAGCGGTCCTACTATGTTATAGCAGAACTACTGATCCAGCGGTCCTACTATGTTATAGCAGAACTACCGATCCAGCGGTCCTACTATGTTATAGCAGAACTACCGATCCAGCGGTCCTACTATGTTATAGCAGAACTACCGATCCAGCGGTCCTACTATGTTATAGCAGAACTACCGATCCAGCGGTCCTACTATGTTATAGCAGAACTACCGATCCAGCGGTCCTACTATGTTATAGCAGAACTACTGATCCAGCGGTCCTACTATGTTATAGCAGAACTACTGATCCAGCGGTCCTACTATGTTATAGCAGAACTACTGATCCAGCGGAATCAAATGTGAAGTGAAAGAAAGTGAAAACCCGTTCACCCGGGTTTGAGCTGGTCTGCCACCAGACTTTGGGTTATTAGGACTGTGCAGTCTGATGTGTGAGACTAGCTGGAGAGCTACAGCAGGCTAGTGACGGGTGTTTTGACAAGCGACAGTCACCACATCACAACAGGCCCACCGGCGTCTGAACCCGTCTGCATGAGTAAGAACACTTTGGACGTTTCGGGCGGAGGCAGAACGCTAACAGTGTTCTTGAAGTCCTCATCAAAACGATCAACTCCGACTGAGTGCTATAATGTGCGCCACCACTGTGATCCCAGTGTGGCGGCTGCCATTCTCCACTGTTGTGTAGTACAGGACCGAACCACAGGGAACACCAAATATTACCACAATTTAGTGAACATATTCATCGGCACTCCTGCGCTTTATATTTATAATATTCGTGTTGTTATTCCCCACCTTTATAGTCTTTATATTGTCTGAATAAAGCCTATATTGCTGGGATTCTTGCTTATTTTGGTGCTATTTTTGCTATTCTGCTAGTTGTTTTATTTTTACCACTATGTATATTGTTGCTATTCTTGCCATATTTTTTTGCTATTTTTTTGCCCTTAGTTGTGACTCATTTTAATAACTTCATTATGTCACCGTTCAGAATGACCGTGTTATACTGTGGATAAATAAAGCACTTTGACCTTGACTCAACCGCGTCTACGTCTCTGTGAAGCTTTCACTTTTAATCACGCTCCTCGCAAATCGTTTCTTTCCACAATAAATGAATATGCATATCGCTGATTACAGTGTATCCCATAGGATGACAATAACGCAAATTATACACATAACTTAAAATTAAATCATATTATAATAGCCAGGCGGCTGCACTGCCATTCAGACGCCAATTAGAGTCACACCTCCGCCTCCACATGGAAAACCATGCAGTGTCTACAGTTGATCAGTCATCTTGGAGAAGCACAAGCTGACATCTGTTTTTGTTTTTCTCTCTCTCTCTCTCTCTCTCTTCCTCGTCTCATGTGTTGTGTGCAAGTGTGTGTGATATGACAAATTTGGGTTAGGGTGAGCAGATGGGCCTGTGGCAGCCAATGGCGCGTCATTGAAAATACACACAGAGCGGGTGTTTGCGCTCCAGCTCGGAAACGTTGTGGGAACGAGCCGCATCTTAATGCCCCGATTGGACCTTGTTCGCACGACCGTGTGTGTGTGTGTGGGGGGAAAAGTGAAAGTAATTTCTGACAAAAACTTGTCAGCGGTGACAGCACAAATGAAACATACTGATCATGCACAATGATCATCTCGAGGCTATCCGTGGGGAACCGGGCTCTGCAACGCCAGGGAAAAACACAAATGAAACTACAGCACCGCTTCGTGGTTCGCTTTGGGCTACTGCCTTACATTTCCAACCAATTCTTTCATGATAAATTCCCTGGTCGCCCGAATCCAAACGGGAAAATGTGTTCATATATTTAAAGTCGATGAGGTTACTAGTCATCCGTCAAAGTTTGATGAAGAAAATATGTTATTTGCTACGGTAAAATGCAGTTTAAAAACAGCTGTGTTTGCTCATCCAGGTTTTTACAGGGTCTACTGGGTGTGGCAGTAGTACATTATGAGTCATTGGCAAAATTTCCGGGAATTTTCCAAGGTGGAAACTTTCCATGGGAATTAACAGGGGAAAAAATGTTAGATTATGTTATTTATTCAGTAATCGTTGGCAGAGATTGCAGTTTGTTTATTATCAATGATGTCAATTGTCAATTCCTGACCTTGATTCATATATTTCTTTATTTTTTACGTCAACTCTATGAATATGACATCCTCCGAACAAGTTTGGTTTTTCTTCAAATAAAAACACACCAGTAATGCCCTTTGTGTGTTTCGTTTACCTCTGCAACACATATAGTGGTGAAAACACCACAACTTAAGTAATTTAAGTAATAAACCAACACTTGTTTCTGGTATTCACCAGTGATTCATGTGTTGCCCACTGGCGCCATCTGGTGTCCAAAACGTGCAACAGGTTATATTTGGCTGCTGTGAGGTTTCCCCCAGTGAATGACCTCTGGTGCTCCTGGAGGGGGAAAATAACTATAACTTTATAAAGAGGATTAAATGATGAGCACTACTTTTTGGATCGGTAATTAGGGTGTAGCATTGCAAAGAAATATCTAGTGGTTAGTTACTTTGTGATAATAGTTCGAACTGCAATTATTGTGCCCTGTTGCTTTCGATGTTCTGTCATTGCTTTAGTTATATGGAAATAATGATTTTTCAATAATGTAGTAGCAATGTGGCAGACGGCACAAATAAAATCAAGGAATTGATTTTTTTTTTAAGCAGACGACTCACCAGATGTCCGCCTCTCTGTTGCTCATATCCCGGCTTTTCTATCGGTCACATTAGATATATTAGAATGTGCTCTTCAAATACAGATGATGGGCTACGATTATATATAATATGATTATTATATAACATAATATAAACACTCGCACACAACTCCCACATCGATTCAACCGCAGAAAGACAAAATCCATGCCGAGTGATTGCAGCACTTACACAAGAAAATATTTATTTAGAAAATAGCTTATTGTGACAGAATAGCAATATATATATATATATATATAATTCTTTTTTTTATTATTTTTCTGACTTGCTTGAGGTATACAACAGAAATGTAGAAACGCACAATTATCTGAGTGGCACACATAGAAGGCATTAGCATCAGCCTTTTTTGGGGGGGGGAGTGGGGGGGGGGAGGGACTTAGCAAGATGGCGACATTTTTTTTTTTTTTGCACAACTCCATATTTTTCCTCACCGCTTTAAGACAACACATGAAAGGGTTAGCGCTGGGCATGGCCGCTATGATACCAGTCCTGACCAATCAGCAGGGGGTTGGGAAACGAACTCCGTGTCAGATGAAGGTAGACGGTGACTCTGTCTTTTTTTTTAACTGAATGGGCAGAGATGTGCGTGTCGTCGTTACCCCTGACTCACACCCAAAACCGCCACGTAAGCGTACAGGGATTGTACATCGCAATGACCAGCCGCCATTTTGGAAGCGTAGCAGCATTGTAATGTTAGTTATCGTGTTGGTGGTCGTGGTTTTTCTGGTCATGGTTTAGTAATTGATTGTGAAATGATTTGTCATTATGGGGAGACGTTGTTGTGCAAGTTTTCATCAGCCTAGTTTACGGTATATTTACGTTGATTTAGGATTTTACAGAACTACAACATCTCTATGTGATATGATAATCTTGCGATTCGATAATGTCACGATACTTGGGTGCCGATTCGATATGTATTGTGATTTTTAAGTATAGCGATTCGATATTACTATTTATTTGCACTTGTAGAGACTGTATACCTTGAGGCATATTTCCCAAAACCAATGCACATTACATTTCAGCAGCATCATTGCTCATTGTTAAAGGGGAGGTGACATGCTATGGGTGATGTAGTGTACTTCTGGAATGCATTTAATGTGAAAACAATAAACATACTGTAAAAATAAATAAATAAATCGATTCAGGCATCCAAAAAATCGATTTAAAAATCGACAAAATGCATCAATTTGTTTTTCCCACCCCTAACGATGGAAGTGAAGACGGAGTCGGCGTGAACTGGGTGCGCGTTACGCTATACTTACGCTTTAAGTGAGGACTTTGGTGTGAATCTTGGGTTCGAGTGCTAGATCCCAGTCAGGATCCCAGTCAGGATTTACACTTCACCCCCCCAGCAGAGAATCACCATAACTTCTAACCAAGTCCCTGCAAAGATTTTAGACCAGGCCGACATTCGATGCTACTTGGATAGCATCCAACGCTTCTTGGCGCCTTTATAACGACACTGACACTAAACACCTGCATAGGTTTGAGGCCCAGACATCAATTCAAATTCAATATTCATTTTTTTTCATTTTTCGTTTTCCATTCAATATTCAATTTTACGCGGCGTACTGGAACGAAGACACTCGCAATCGCGTCTTAAAGACGTAAAACCTAGCTCGGGCGAGGGAGGTAGGGATGAAGAGAAAGACAGAGAGAGAGAGAGAGACAGAAACAGGAAGTCATTTCACAACAACGACATCATTACAATAATCATCGTACGAGGACGACACGAGGGCGAGACGCTGTTGCTGATGGCTTTTGGATGCGACGGTGGGTGGCGGTCGGCCCGAAGGGGGGAGGCGCGAGGTCAGAGGAAGGAGCGAGGCGCGAGAGGAGGGAGGCGCGGGTTCGGCGGTCCGTGGTCACTGGGGCAGAGCCTTGAGAATGGCGTTGACCTCCTCGGCGACCGCCGTCAGGGCGAACTCAAACTGGTCCTGGAATGACAAGACGCCGCGAGCGGGAACACACTTTAAAGGAAAAGCAAACCGTCTGAGCTCGTCTGCCGTCCGCTATGGACGTGTTTCAAACGCCTTCTGGCGCACTTTGACCTTGTTCCCTGGTGTCCTCATCTCATGATATATATCATGTATATATATATATATATATGGCAATATACTGAATATATTAATTCATTGGCGAGAGTCAGGGTGGGACTTCAGAGTGTGCTTCGGCGGGAGCGATATCCGCTCCACTTATATCGGTTTAGGGGCGAGAGGCAAGAAAGAGGGAGGGACTTCCCGATGGAGGGATATCCATTCCTGTTGCGGATATTGCTTTGTCAAATTATTCGTCAATACGTGTTTTTCTTGTCATGTGTTAACTGACGTACACAGCTCATAGGAAGTAAGAGGAAATTGTATTACGGTGGACCGGAAAAACGATTAAATTCAGGACCTTCTCCCAGCCTAGTTGCACTTCTGGAAGACACTTTTTTTTCCATTTATGGGCGGGGCAATATATTGCTGTTCAGGTCAGATTTGCACACATTTGCACAGATTAGCCGCAATGTTTGATTGACATTACCTGTAAACCAAAACTAAGTTTCAAGTTTCAAGATTGACTTTATTCCTCCCAGCATACAGCAGTGCAACAAGAATGGATATAACATATATAGAAATAAACAATTCCCTTAAAAACGATACTAACACAAAAAAAAGCATAAATACAGAAACAAAAACAATTAGCAGCACAATTTTGCATGTGATTAGCTTAAAATTAATTGGGAGTCCATATTTACATCTTATCCTACGATTTGAAAACTTCACACATTTAAGTTGAGATTCGAAACCCACTCTATCGCTCTTCATCTAGAATAACTCGCTCTAGGGTTTGGTTTTCCTTCAACTTGTTGGTTTACGACATCTTTGGTTTGGGTGTATTATGAGTGTGTGTGTGTGTGTGTGTGTGTGTGTGTGTGTGTGTGTGTGAGGACAGCCTGGCTGACTGACTGACGGACTGAGTGATTGAATGTGTGGTGTCCGGCTCACCTTGGTGCGCACCATCCCAGGCCGCTGGTCCCTGACGTGCTCCAGGGTCGCTGCGATGTCAATCTCTTTCACACCTGTGACAGAGAACGCTGTGCTTGACTATAGCGACAGGATGATTTCCAGTTTCCACGATCGTTGTGAATCGTGAGTCGGGATAATCGTGTATATCCTTACATGACCTCGCTAACATACAGTCCTGTATAGCTTTCCTGATTTATTTTGAATTATTTTGAATTCGCCTCAAGTCAGGTCAAAACTCATGGTACGATTTTCTCGCTTTTAGCAGAGGTTTGTTTGTTTTTTTCACAGACACACACACGCCTTACCTTTAGCCATGCGGTTCAGAACCATGTCTATCAGGATGTAGGTCCCTGTGCGGCCGGTACCATCACTATGGAGACAAACAACAACATGTCAGACCTGACAGAGAATAATATATATATCTATATATGAGTGGAATCATTACAGCGTATCCCACCACCATCTGGTGGGATACTTTTATCGCGCTACACCCGAAAATGTCATGTATAAATTCTTTGCCAGAAACAAACATGGCCACCGACTTCTTTGTCATGTTCTGTCTCCTTTTGTTTTCCCGATTCAGACATACATTTCGGGGTGTAGCGCGATAAATGTATCGACTGTAAGCGGATGGAGCCTATCGAACCCTATGCTTGGTGAGGTGTGTGTAGAAGACCCACTGATATGCACTGATTTTTGTACTTTGAACATTACTTTGTTTGGCCGTTTCCCGACAAAACGTCTCTAAGCTACAGGTTAGAACCATTTCACATGAGTCACAGTTGCCTTGGTCCGAGTATGTGATGAAAGGCTGGCAAAACAACAAGACAAAGGTTTTCGAGTACAACATTTATTTTTTACCTGCAGTGGACGATGATGGGGCAGGATCGTCCTCTGTAGCACTTGTTCACCTTTCTGTGACAACAGAGGAAGAGACGAAAGGTAAGAAAAAAACGTAAGTGATGAGAGCGACAACATTGAGAGTGTAAAATGTCTCGCGTTGAAAAAGAATAATTCCAGGGGGTGGACGACGATCCAAGCAATATAAAGCCACCAAAATATAACCAAAGAACGTGAAAATGGCCGACACATACCTGCAGGAAGAAATATCAAATTTATGTTTTCGGTCAGTTAAGATGCAAATGTTGCGTTCAATTACAACTCGGAGGTCAGAACTTCCAACTTCCTACTGGGAAAAATCGAATAAAACACGCGTCAACCAGCAGTTCCCAGTCGGAAACTGGGGTACAATTTCTCAATTTAAAACACATTCCCGCTTTTCAATCCAAATAAGGTCATAGGTTACATTTGGTCAGCATAGCAATTGTGTGTCACTTTGGGGTATTTTATATATATTTGCATTTTACCCGGGATTGTGCACGCACACGCACACAGACACACACACACACAATCCTCTTGGTAGCACACCTTCCTGCAGATATGGGCAAACCAAGGGGAAGAAAAAAGGGAAAACTGAAAAACAGAAGAAAGCGAGAGACAGAGGTGACGTAGGTGGAGAGAGATGGGCGAGAGAGAGAGAGAGAGAGAGAGAGAGAGAGAGAGAGAGAGAGAAAGACAGAGAGAGACAGAGAGAGAGAGAGAGACAGAGAGAGAGAGACAGAGAGAGACAGAGAGAGACACACACAGACAGACAGACAGACAGACAGACAGACAGAGAGAGAGAGAGACGGACAGATAGACAGACAGACGGAGAGGGAGAGAGAGAGAGAGAGAGAGAGAGACAGACAGATAGACAGACAGAAGGAGAGCGAGAGAGAGAGAGACAGAGAGACAGAGAGAGCGAGACATCAAGAGAGAGCGAGCAGTGGTTAAAGTGACGTTTTCTACCCAGGATCCCTTGCTGCAGCCACATCAGTCCGTGATCATTTTTGTGACTATGCAACTGGAACCAGACTACTAGCTGCAAACCACAAGAACGACACAGACAGACGTGTCCAGAGTGAGCCCTGGGGCCCGGCCCCCTCCAACACACACCAAGGGAGGGTGGACAGAGACGAGGGCCCAAAAGAGGAAAAGAGAACGGGATGTGTTGTGATGAGCTTGTGGTCCACAGCTGACATGTGATGTGCATTGTTTTGGGAAATATGCCGCATGATATACAGTCTCTAGAATTGTATGATACAAAAATCGCAAAGAAATTGTAACATCGAATCGCAATGCTTGTAGAATCGCAATACTTAAAAATCGCAGTATACATATCAAATGGGCGTGAGTAGGGTGTAGTGAATGAGTGAGTGTCGTGTGTCGTGTCAAACCTGCGGAAGTCCAGCAAGGGGCGTGTGGAGTTGGGGATGCCCTGCGCCGGCCAGCTGAGGAAGTGGAACTGCGTCAGGGTTCGGGTCTCCTGCGTCTGGACGTTCTTCAGGTAGAAACTGCGCACCAGGAAGTCGTTGCACCAAATGTGCTCCGACACCAGGTTCACCTGCGGGACGAGAGGCCACACCCTTATGCCGGGATCAGACTACACGACACCTTTGTCTCCGTGTCCAATTAGGCGATTATTGCGTCCTAAAACCTTGCTGTGACTTGGGCTGGAGGCGGGGCAACCTAGCGTCAAGTTCACCTGGGATTCGGGGTGGAGGGGTCAATCCCTATTTGTCAACACACACACACACACACGCGCAGACACGCTGTGTTGTTACCTCATAGATGTGGTAGAGGGAGGAGCCTTCGTCGGGCCAGTAGCGGTCACACTGTTTCTCCCCGTCCTCGACCAGAGCCGTCATCATCACTATGACCGTGCAGCCGTTCTCCCACACCATCTACACACACGCGCGCACGCACGCGCACACACACACGCACACGCACACAGACTACATCAGTCTCCTGTCGAAAATGTACTTTTATAACATAAGATGACATTCATTCTGGGGCTGCAATGAATAATCGATTATTCCACTGATCAGCTAATCGATCAGTGGATTTGACTAATCGATTAGTCGATTATTCTAATAATCGATTAGTCGATTAGTCAATCGACAGAAAATTAATTGAATTACATTTTTATAATCAATTAATCGTTAAGTTCTTTGCTCAAGTACAAATACCAAACATTTGCTGCTTGACGATTCAGGAATTCAAATGGTTCATGGATCATTGAATACTTGAATACTTCTTGGCTGCTTGTCAGGTAAAGCAAATAAATTATGACATTTTCTAAATGGTTAATTGATCGTTCGATTAATCGACTATGAAAATAACGGTGTGGAGTTGCAGCCCTCATTGGTCCTCGGTCACCGACCTGCCAGAAGTCCGAGATGGTGTGTGACAGGGGTCCTTGCGTGGCGATGTAGGCGGGCATCCTGGGGTCGTGCTCGATCTAGGAGAACGTCGGGGTCACATGAAGGGTCAAAGGTCACATTCGGTGAAGTGCAACACCTCGATTGCTCCGAGAAAACCCCGGTGCCCCTCTTGAACAGTCAATCCCCCCCAGATTTAACCAATGTTTATCTTCTCGGGGAAAATGACAGCTTTACCCAGGATGCACTGGGGCTGAAGGGAATGGAAGGAGGGTGACCATATTGGGCGTTTTTACCAGGGGTCAAATAGGGTTGAGCCTCAAGTGCATAGCGTTTTGTGTGTGTGTGTGTGCGTGTCCATGCATGTCTTACTATAGTGCTGGCGTTGATGTAGTGTGTGTGTGTGCGCGTGTCTTACTATAGTGCAGGTCTGTGATTTAGTCTGTGTGTGTGCGTGTGTGTGTGTGTGTGTGTGTGTGTGTGCGTTTGTGTGTGCGCGTCTTACTATAGTGCTGGCATTGATGTAGTCGGCACGGGACGGGTTGACCTCAGCTCTTAGCTTCACCCTGGAGTGGTCGTCTGAAAGAAGAATATGAAATATGAAATATGAAACATAAAGTGCACATACAGCGGTAGGGTCCGTGCCCGTCATTGTCATGGCGATGATCAGACAACAGAGTCCTAATGAATTGTTCTGCGGCCATCTTGAAGAGCAGAGAGATGGGACCCGATACAGATTCCAATATCGGTACTGAGACTGTGCTAATCAGTAGTATTGATTGTGGAGATATTTATTTATCTACACAGTTCTTGCACTTGTATTGAATTGATTTGAATAAATATTCAATTTGAAAACCTTACAGTTGTTGTATGTTTGTATATTTGTGCTGTGTGGTTTACTACAGCCTCATTTAACCTTACACATAATTCAAATAACAACAATAATAATGATAATAGTAATAATATTCAAGAAAAATAGCTCTGGTATCGGAATCAGTATTGGAATCAGTATCGGAATCAGTATCGGTATAAGCAGATATCCAAATTCAGGGAAGGGGATCGTGCTGCATCTCTAGTTTTTGTTTACACGACATAATGTTCAGACCGAAGGTTTTAAGATCGAAAGAGTGTTCCTCTACTGGTCCTGGAGAGACTCACAGGGCACGGAGTCGGAGCATCGGTTCTTCTTGGTGTTGCCTTGGTTCTGGGCCATGGAGACGGCGCTGGGCTCGGCCTGGTAGGAGCAGAGTGCCTCCCACTCCTGCAACAGTCGGTCCTTGTTCCTCAGGTGGTCCTCCATGTAGGCCTGCGTGAGCGGAAGGAGATGTTGACCGTCAACCGCATGAAGAACATCCAATGTTTGCTTTGGACACTCAGGGCATCTGCAGGTTTCAACCTGCAGGTGACCTCAGAGTTCACTGACCAGCATCATGTGACCTCAAGAGTCCACTGAGCAGCATCACATGACCTCAGAATCCACTGACCAGTATCATGTGACCAGTGGAGATGTCCATGTTGGTCTGGGCGGGCTCCTCACACCAGGAAGGGGTGCTGCTGTGGGAGCCGGGGCTGGCCTGGGCGCCGTCGCTGAACTGGGACGACACGCTGCTCACCCGGGACGTGTCTGCACCTCCCCCGACCCCGGCGGTCGCTCCTCCTCCTCCTCCTCCTCCTCCTCCTCCGCCTCCTCCCCTTCCCCCACCGACCCCTGCACTGGCGGGGCCCGCAACGGCTCCCAGGGCCGCCGCCTCCAGCCGTCCGAAGGCCCCCTTGGAGGCCATGTGCTGGCGACACAGGTCCTGGGAGGGAGGGGGGAGTCAGTATAGGGTTATGTTTTCTACCTGGTTCTCTCAGTGTAATCCAGTCGGTATAGGGTTCTGGTTCCCTACCTGGTACTCCTGGTGGGTAAAGGTGCCGCCCTCTGGTCCGAGACCCAGCTTCTTGGCGGCGAGGCGATGCGCGTGGCGCCTCAGGCAGGCGATGGTCATGGCCGCGGCGAGAACGGCACCCACACAGGCGATGGCCACCAGCACGCCAAAACCCCAGCGAGAGCCCGGCGGGACCCGGGTTGCCAGGGGCTGCGCGTTGCCTCCATTCTTCTGTGGGATAAGGTGACCAGATTTTTTAAATGAAGGGGACATGTAGGGGGGCTGTCCCCGGAAAACCGGGAAGGGACGTCTGGTCACCCTACTGTGGGAGAGAGAGGGACAGACATTTGGGCTTCAATAGGCTCTTTACACTTCTTCTCCGTGTTTCGCACACGCCAACATGATGTGTACGTGTGACCTCTGCGAAGATCCTAGGTGTGTCTCGTCTCTGAGGACCTTCGCGGGCGAGTTGACGGCTAAAAGTATGACACCAGGCTAACAGAACAGCGAATGCTCATAGTGGGCGTTTTGATGTGCTTCGTCAACGAGGAAAGTTTTAGAATCGAAGAGAAATCTTTGCAATGAGACATTATTGTGACCCACCTCTCCAACCCCTGCTTGTAGAATCTCCAGGCCCGTCCCAGGCTCCAGAAAGCTCTTCTCAGCAACTGAACAACACACATTGATGATGATACATTATTATATTATATATATTATACTGTTGTATACTTAACACTGTTGGCCTGGATTAAAAAACAATAATAAATAAACCTTCCAGAGAGTTCCCTGAATTTATAAAAACACAAAAAGAAAAATGAATGATGCCTTACTTTTTTTTTTCCACCTAAAAAAAGGGTGGACACATATAATAGGATATCTTTCCTCAGCTCAAACCAAGAGAGAGCTGTACTGTTATACACAACGTCCGTTCACGTCACACCCCTACCAGCTTTCCCGGCCACATCTTCTGCTGTCACATTCTGGGGATTGGGTCGGACGCGAAAGGTCATCGCGGGTCCAACAACGCTGTGGACAGAACAGAGGGAACCACAACAGACTTCAGTCTTGCAAACCTCCCCCTTTATACAGATGCATACAACAGCAAATGGACTGCAATTATTCAGCCACTTTTCTAACCACTTTGGCACCTACTCAACAACCAGCTCATCGGGAGCAGTTAGGGATGGATGACAGAAATCCATAATTCCCTTCTAATGATGTTATTAAGGGTTATCCAAGGTATGCAATTTCAGCATCAGAAAATGATTGTTCCATGAAATCCATTGCAATCTCACATCATTTCAGTTTATTGATTTCCTTCTAGTCCTTCAAGACGATTTAATGGGTGGAGTCTATTTACCTTCCTCGCTACGCAGCCAAGCGTGTGACCAATTACCGTTCTTCACGCTCACATGACGGCGACGGCGCAGCTGAATGAAGCTACAGATTTTCGACACGAAGCAGAGAGGGGGAGGGAACAGGGGTTCAGACCACGCCCCTTACTAGTCTTTCCAAGACAGAGTTTATTCGCTGATATATTATATTTAAGATCATATTTGAGATGCATATTAACGTACTTCTTGACATTTCCCTGTCAAGAAATTCGGTAGGTGTGTAGTGGATACATCCCTCTGTGAGATGTTATGGTTATTTTATGTTTTTAGATCCTGTTGTCCATCACTTTAAGGGGTTAGCTGTCTTGCTCATGGGACAACTCCCCACTTCTGTGGATCTAAACCAGCAACTCTCAAGTTAGCGTCTGGAGTAAAGAAGACTGGCCCTTAACTGACTCTGATTCTCCACTGCTTCAAACTTTGCAATCATTTATTGTTTTCTTAATATTGGAACAGAAACAAGGGGAAGGGCCCGCAAAGCATCATGGGTAATGACAGATAACAGTTGAGACATTTTGATATAAAGATATAACGCTGCAACCAATCATTCACCTCATTGTTAATAATTCTAAATCTTGATTTCAGATTTCTGAAATAGGGGAAATTGCGGATTCAATTAAACAGACGGACAAAGGAAACAAATAAGATTAGGATCATGATTAGGTCAAAGGTCACGCCATCAACGCAGTCTTCGCCGAAAGGTATATTGACAATCGGCTCAAATACTTTCAGGGAAATTGAAACGGGATGGAAACTAAGCGTGTGTGGAGTAAGGGAGCCCAGATGAAGACGGTTCCCGTGGGGTCTCTACAAAGTTCAATATTTAATGCCACCTGGTGTTGAAAAAGGTTACCCACACAGTTTTTGGCGATGGCTTGAGGAGGTGTTAGGGGGAAGGTAATCTGGGATCTAGAAATCCTACTATGTTATAGCACAACTTCTGGGTGGAGACGGCACATAGCCTGGGCAGAAACTAGAAGGGGCGGAGTTACACCTTGTTTCCTGTTTTGTCACAGAGAGGTGACGCCTTCTGAAAGAAAACTTTCAGAAGGGGATTTTAATAAGTGTATTTCTACTGTGGTCAGTCTACACGGTTTTGATTTGAAAACTTTACAGACACTTTTTTTTTTTTTTTTTTACAGTTCAGGGGTTAGGGTGGGGTTAGGGGATTGGAGGGGCGGGGTGTTAAGCCGTGTTCACACCAAACGCGAGGCGCATTTTCGAAAAAAATGCGCTTCGCGTTTGGTGTGAACACGGCATTAGGGAGGGTGAGCTTGTCTTGGCCGCGCGCGTGGACGGCCGTACCTGATGTTGATGATGGAGCCCGGCGAGAGGTGAATCCTCTCGGCTAGACGCCCCAGCAAGACCACCCCGTCGCTCAGACTGAGGCGACTGCAGGAAAACAAACACTTTCATGTACACGTGCACACATGCACGCACGCACACACACACACACACACACACACAAGAAAGGCCCAGACACACACAAAAATACACAAACCCACTTGGCACGCACAAGACATACTATGCGGGTGCACACACACACACACACACACACGCATACTTGCTCACTCACTCACTCACTCACTCTTTCACTCACTCACTCAAACACGCCTTCCCTATGACCAGAGACCCCCGACCACGCCTCCATCTCACCTCATCTCGGACCCAACTCGTTTAGACACATCGCCCCAACCCCCCCCCCCCCCCCCCCCCCCCCCCGACCACCTCCTCACCTCTGATTGGTCACGATGTAGCCGTACTCCTCTGTGGCTTTGGATTTCCCGCCCGACGCCGCCGCCCACTTGTGCCCCGCTTGCGCCTCATTGGCTGAGACACCAGGGGGCGTGTCCCCCTTGCGGCCTGCGGTCTCGGCGGCGGCGGGTCCCGAGGGGGCGGTTTTGTACGTCATTGAGCTCTCGCTGATCTGCGGAAAAATTCACGATAGGCTGTTATTTTTCACGCTAAGGCCTCCACCTAGCGGCCATTTATAGAAGCAAGTGGCCATTTCTTTCTTTGCGAATAAATGCTCACCATCTTTTTTGGGGCGGTGTCGTTCTTTTTGGGATTGACAGATGCTCCTTTAGGGTTACTCTGGGAGGAGAAGGGGTCTAGCTGAAGCTGCTTGCTGAGCGGGGGGGAGAGGTCGTTCGTCTGCAGGGGCTGGAAGTCCTTCATGCTGACGCCGTAGTGGTCGAGGAGGAGTGCCAGGTTCTTCATGGAGCGCTCTGCGAGGAGAGGCGGAGGTGAGGCGAAGAGGAGGAGGAGGAGGAGGAGGAGGAGGAGGAGGGGAGAGGAGAGGAGAGAAGAAAAAAGAGGAGAGGAGAGGGCAGGGGAGAGGAGAGCAGGAGAGGAGGGGGAGGTGGAGGGCAGAGGAGAGGAGGTAGAGGGGGTGAGAGGAGAGGCGAGGAGGTAGAGGGGGTGAGAGGAGAGGAGAGGGAGGGAGGGAGAGGAGAGGCGAGGAATGAAGGTGGACGGGGCGAGAGGAGAGGAGGAGAGGGAGGGAGAGGAGAGGAGGTGGAGAGCAGAGGAGGCAAGATTAGTGAAATATGGATGTGTGTTTTCTTTAAGTTTCTCTTCTATTATTCATTGAGGCAAAAACAGGACAGAGATGTCAGGTGTAGATCCACTCTGGGCCAGCAGGGGGACTATGTTTACTATGCTAGAAAATCTGCTGGGATTTCAATGTGCTCTGCTTGCAACCTAATCTGGTGCTGACACCATGAATACATTTACGACGGGCGTATTTACAGCGGCGTACCCAAACAGAGTGAAACAAAGCCGTGTGCTATCCAACATAATGTACAGCCAGGCCCGGCTCTAGCTAAGTTGGCGCCCTAGGCAAGTTTGTCGACCAGGGGGGGGGGGTGGCAGTGCGCGATTGTCAACGGGGGGGGGGGGGGTGGTAGTGCGCGATTGTCAACGGGGGGGGGGTTAGTGCGCAATTGTCAATGGGGGTTGTCAATGGGGGGGAGCGTGGTAGTGCGCGATTGTCAACGGGGGGGGGTTAGTGCGCAATTGTCAACGGGGGGGGGGGGGGGGGGGGGGGTTAGTGCGCAATTGTCAATGGGGGTTGTCAATGGGGGGGGGGGTTAGTGCGCGATTGTCAACGGGGGGGGGGGGGGGGGGGGTTAGTGCGCAATTGTCAACGGGGGGGGGGGGTGGTTGTGCGCGATTGTCGGGGCCGTCGGACCTACGGGCGCCCAAGGGTGCCTCACGGCGTCCCCTGGATGTGCGGCGCCCTTAGCATTTGCCTATACCGCCTATGCCACGGGCCGGCCCTGTGTACAGCATAATGTGCAGCAACAGGGACTGTAAGCTCTTTATCTAGCTTCAAGTGGTTCAACTGTTTTTGTAACAACCGCTTTGGACCACTTGATGTACATATAAGACAACAATGCGGAGCCCATTGATAAATAATTAAATAATAGGGATGCTGCTCTTGCACTTTGGTCAGCCTTTCTGACCTGATGTGTGAGTTTTTATTGTCTGTAGGCCTATTGATACTATACGCCATCACTTGTTCTTATTGTTTGTAGTCATCTCTCCCTCCCTCCCTCTCTACTCCTCCCTCCCTCTCCCCTCTCTCTCTCTATCTCTCCCCCCCCCCTCACCATCCATCATTCCCGCCAGTGTGTCGTAGTCCTTCGGCGGGGCCGTCTTCCCCCGCTGCTCTACGTCCTCCCTCTGCTTTGGCTCGCCGGGTGCGGCATGCTGGGAAACGTAGTCCTCCCCGTAGTCCAGCGGGAAGTCCAGCTCCTTGAGGAGGGAGGAGGAGGCCGGGAGGGATGAGGAGGAGGAGGAGGAGGAGGAGGAAGGGGAGGAAAGGTAGAGGGAGAGCAGGTCCTCGAGGAGCTGGCGGTCTCGGTCCACAGGGCGCGCGCTCCCCCCAGTCGAAGAGGAGGAGGAGGAGGAGGAGGAGGAGGTGGAGGAGCGAGGGGGAGAGAGACCGGGGAGGAAGCTCCTGCTGCTGTCATCCAAAGAGTTGAGAGAACGCTCCTCTTGGGCTGGGTAACCGTACTGCCGCTGTGAGGAACACACACACACACACACACACACATGCGCACACACACATTACATTACTCCTACTAATAACCAGTGACACTAGCAGGACCACCGTCTCTCCTCCCACCTGTGGGTAGGCGTAGGGCTCCAGCATGTGGACAGAGGACTGGGGGCCGTCGAGGACCATGTAGTCGAGGTACGGCTGCACCAGGGCGGGGTCCATCTCCACCTCCCGCCCCCGGGGCCTGGAGCCGCCCAGCGGACCCACCGACAGCCTGGTAGAGACGGTCAAGTCAATTTTATTTGTACAATAACAATAATAACCTTCATTTATATTGTGGCTGCAACCAAACATTACTTTCACACTCGATTAATCTAAAGATAATTTTTTGATTAATCATTTAGTCTAGAAAACATCATAAATAATAGCAAAGTTACCAAAGTCCAAAGTGATGTCTTATATTTGTTTGCTTTATCTGACAGGCAGCCACGAAACACTAGTATTTCATATATATATAATGATCCATGAATCAAACATTTGAATTTCTTAAGAGTCAATCAGCAAATGTTTGGTATTTGTATTTGATCAATGACGATTAATCGATTATAAAACATTTATTCGATTAATTTTCCGTTGATCGATTAATCGATTAATCGTTGCAGCCCCAATTTATTTATTATAAATATAAATGGTAATGGAAAAATGTGCATATTTTCACTCATTCACTCTTTCGGAGATCCAGTGCAGATATCTAGCGCCATCTGATCCCAACCATCCACCATTCTGGCCTCAGTGGTGCTAATGTGTCTTGAGGTCAGTGGAGATGTGAACGCCTTGTTGGCCGGGGTGGACTCACTGTGCAGGAGGCTTGTCTTGAGGCAGGGGACCGACCTGGGGAACTTTGCCCAGCTCCTGACCAATGATCCGCTGGGTGATGTCGTCCTGCCAGGTCAGGCCTGTGCAACAATAGGGCGGCAGAAATGTCAGCTAATGTTTACAATGATTAATTCACATTCACAGTCATATTTCTTTGCCAGAAAAGCGATATTTTATTACTTTTATTCCGCACCTTTCTAAAAGCTCTGTGGATGTATTATTTAGCTTTTTTAATCGTCTACACAAAAAAAGGTTGTCAATAGGATCTTTAAACTAACACTAACATGAACCGCAATGAAAGGTTTGCGACCGTAGGGAAAAATAGCCGTCGTCGGTGTTTGATAAAACGTCGGCGCTATCGGCCTCGGTAATGCAATACAAGGCTAATGAACAAGCTGTAGTGGGTCTTCATAGGTAGCGCCGTGGCTAATTAATTGCATTTAGTGCCGTTGCCGGAAGCTTTTAATCACGCTTGGATGAGAAGGGCCAATGTAGCCGTGTCCTGTGACGCGGCTCCTCTTGCACCCAGGACGACAGCAGCCCGTAATACTCGCGCTCTCCTCCTTCCGTATCTTCTGATTTTGTTCTGTAGATCTGAGTGTTGTTGTATGTCTCCCTCTTCAGTTTGTATTATGTTTGAAGTTGTTGTTTCATATACCAGAAGTATCAAAACAATTTTCTCGTATATATGAATGTATCTATGTTGTCTTTGTTCGGTTAGGACCTCGGTGGCTAGTTCGTGTATTTTGAGAGATCCCATTTGACAGTTTTATGTCATTAAAAAGTTATTCAGCGTTGAATATGAATGAGTGTTGGCCATAGGCTACTACTAATTCCCGCCCTCAAAGTGCCAAATATGGATCGTTTCCACTGCTGTTTGCAAAAATCTCAAGCAATGGCGGCACTCATAACGGTTGTGTGTCAACCAATGGGTGATGGGTCCATATTCTAATATGGGGCGGGTTTTATATACGATGACTGTACAGAGGAGCGCCGTTGGGCCATTTTCACAAACAACCTTGGAAATCGAAAGGGAGGTTCCGGACTAATACGCGTTGGCGATTCGGTCTGGCGATGTCAGGCTACGTGACGGGGGGTTTGGAGCGGGAAGCACCTTGCATCAGCAGCTCTTTTAGGACCGCCTGGAGCCGGCGGAGGACGGGGACAGAGACCCGGTACCGGCTGACCCGCTCCGGGTGAGGTCCGCTGCACTGGCCGAACAAACCATCTGGAGCACAGGAGAGACCGCGCTCGGCTATTAGCACCGAGCACAGACACGCACACACACACACACACACACACACACATAGAAACACTAGGGCTGTACGTCAATCGATTATTTTTACGATTCGTGGCTTAAAACAAAAAAATATATATATATAATTAAACTTTTTCCAGTTTTACACGCCCCGCTTTAACACCACTGCTTCGGCTTTTCAGTTTTAATCTAACACCACTAGACTCCCCCTCGGACTGTACCAGTAGTTCCCCGCTTAAGATCGCTTTATTACAGAGCGTGAATATCTAATATCTTTCTAACTTTACTCTGTTTGACGAGATCACTTATCGTCAAACCGAGTTAAGTTATCAGCTCTTCCAGATCTTTTTACAATAATAGTGGAGATTATTTTGCCGTTGCGGCACCAGCCTGTCGAGGATTTGTTTTGTATATGACTCATTAAATCTAACATGAAATACATCCCCTTGTGAAGCGCTAGTTCTCTTGTCATAATTATTTTCTCTTTTCCATGATTAGTGTCATGACATTCCTATATGTTAAGCCTCTATATCATCATCACGATTCGACGAGTCAACTTTTAGGGTACAGCCCTAATAAACACACACACACATACATATAAACACACACACACACACACACACACACATATATAAACACACACACACACAAAGATACATACATACATATATGCAAACACACACCCATGCCTACATGAAAAAATGAGCAAACACAACGACATACGCAAAATACACACACGCGTGCACGCTCATGCACACACACACACACACACACACACACACACACACACACACACACACTATGGTGCAGTGGTGTGTGAGTGCACAAGAGTGAGTGGGCCTTGGTGAGTCATCCTCTCTTTCTCTCTTGCTCTCTCTCTCATTTTATCAGACACACGCATGGGGGAGACACACAGTTGTCAGGGGCCTGATGTCACTGTTGTCATAGAAACGGCCATGGGTGAGCCGCGATTGGCTGGCCGTGGTTGACGGAGAAGGGCCTGTGTATACATTGGACTCTTATCTCTCTCTCTCTCTCTCTCTAACTCGCACTCTCTCCATCTTTCGCCCTTCTTGCTGTAAGTCTCTCACCCAATTAATCCACCCCTCACCCCCCCCCCCCCCCCACACACACACACACACTTTATTGTTTCTGTCTATTCATTCTCTCTCCATCGCTAATTTCCTCATTATCTTTCTGGGTGGTTTTTTCTCCCTCCCTCCCTCCCTCCCTCCCTCCCTCCCTCCCTCTCTCTCTCTCTCTCTCTCTCTCTCTCTCTCTCTCTCTCTCTCTCTCTCTCTCTCTCTCTCTCTCTCTCTCTCTCTCTCTCTCTCTCTCTCTCTCTCTCTCTCTCTCTCTCTCTCTCTCTCTCTCTCTCTCTCTCCCTCTCTCTCCCACTCTCTCTCTCGTGTCATCTTACATGGTGATAAACACAAGAGACATGCGGCCACAGAGTCCCCCGTACACACGTACAGACTAAGACATCTGGTGCACTCACACCACTCACACACACACACGCACGTGTGTGTGTGTGTGAGTGGTGTGTGTGTGTGTGTGTGAGCGTGTGCCAGACATAGCTGAACGTGCACGGGCCGCGAGGCGGGAATAATAATAATGCAACGTGCACGCGAGGACGCAGGTGCACACGCACGCATCGTCTCACACACACACGCACACACACACACAGCCCAGTGCTTTGATTTGCTGCTGTTGTTTTGGTTTATGAGGGCTGCCTCATATGCTGCTTATGCCGCGTGGGCGTAAACAGCATTGTTAGGTCAGGCCATGTTTCTACAGTAGCCCAGAACGGACAAATGGCTCTAGAGAGGACGCGGTTTGTTTGTTTTTCAAATCATCGCATTCGCAAAGGATTTTATACATATACACGCAGGGAGACAGACAGACAGACAGGGAGTCTGACAGACAGCGATAACACACACACACACACAGATAGACAGAGATAACAGGCTGTTATCTATCTGTCTGTTATCTCCCCCCACAACTCTCCCTATACCCCCCATCGACCATTGGCAACCCATCCCAGAGACAGACAGACAGACTGACAGACGAGGAGAGACACAGATAGACAGATAGGCAGACAGTCTGACAGACGCAGATAACAGACACAGAGAAAGGCAGAGATATGACAGAGACTGTTATCCATCTGTCTGTTATCCGCCTCCCCCCCCATGTAGCGTGTGTAGGGCAGAGTCAGGTGAGGCGGTGGTGGTCAGGTTTGGTGTGACCACTCAACTGGAACGCCTTTTGTGTTTTACACACACACACGCGCACGCACACACACACACACACACACACACACACACACACACACATGCGTGACAAAATACATTACGTGCAATGGTACACCAATAACCACAGCATTCACTACATCAAAAACAGCACGTATACAAATACTAATGCATATTGTAACACATAGAAATACATTTAATTATAAAAATAAATAAAAAACTATATTCAGTGACCAGTATTACATTTCCAAACTCACAAAGCGCCTTCATTACTTTATTACATGTAATACATTCGTAAGTTACATTTTACCATTTACTGCTTTGAATTGTAGAATAATCATTTAAATTTCTCAACATTACAAAAAAATGTGCTGTCAATGATCTTGATTGCCTTTTGCCTGGAGACTGTTGATAAGGTGTGTGTGTGTATATAATATATACATATATATATATTTGTTGTGTGGATGACTGACCGTCGAAGCACAGCTGGTCCGTGGGGCAAAGCTTCTTCTCAAACACGCAGCCTATAATCACAAACGACAAGCACATAACACTCACTGCTGGAGAGGAAAACAGGAGGGAGCGGAGGAAAAACACAGAAACCAAAAAACACAGAAACAAGCTGAGATCCAGTGTCCATCCACAGGAAATGAATCAAATCAAAATCAATTTTTATCATCAATGAATCGGTCATTTATCAAGTACAAATACCAAACGTTTGCTTGATGCTTCAGAAATTCAAATGTTTGGTTGCATGGATCATTATGAAATGAATACTTTAGTTTTTCTTGGCTGCTTGTCAAATTTAAGACATCACTTTGGACTCTTGTAACTTGACATTTTCTAGACTAAATGATTCATCGAAAAAATGATCGTTAGATTAATCAACTATGAAAATAATCGTTGGCTGCAGCCCTACAACTCACGTATCTGCTCCTTCGACAACAAGGAACGTGTTTTCTGTTTTACCGGCCATTTATTCATTATTTAATAGTTTATAAAGATGCAAGGTGCTCTCCTTGCACAGGTAGTCACACACACACACACACACACACACACACACACAGCAGAATCGAAGAGCCAAGGAGCGAAAAATTAAAATCTTAAAATACATATTCAATAACACGAGTACGATTTTGTGGAAGAGGAAACGCTTATAAACTATAAACTATTAAATAATGCATAAATTAATACCTTAGTTAACGTGAGCACCATTAGTAAATGATGATTAGACACATTAGTTAATTGCTAATTAACTGTAAGTTAATGCTTATTACTGCATCAACTAATGTTAATGAATACCCTTATTGTAAAGTGTTACCATACCAACAATGTCTTTCTGACTTTTATTTCAGCAGTATTCCCACCACTATATGGCGGTCCTCACAGGGATAGATGTTTACAACACACAACAAAGTCCTTCATTGTAGAGATACGACAAAGAAGAAGAAACAATACTGCAAATATAGAGCTACAAATAAACGGAGGGGCGAGGCACTACAAAGTCCATCGTCTAGGAAGTGTGTGTGTGTGCGTGTGTGCGTGTGTGTGTGTGTGTGTGCGTGCGTGTGTGTGTGCGAGCTGTCGATCGAGGTGCAGATAATCAACAGGGCTGTCGAGTCGGACCAACACAATCACACAACCGTCTAAACCGATTGGAAATCCCCAAATGATTGTTGACCCGTTTAGCATTTGGACTTACCACAGAAGGCTACAACAAAACATGAGGGCATCGATATATAGTGCGTGTGTGCGTGTGTGTGTGCGTGTGTGTGTGTGCGTGTGTGTGAGACAGTTGACATTTCCCAGGTTTGAAAGCAGTCGGCGAGGAGGTTCCCGTTCCCCATTATTATTTATGATCTCTGTAACGCCGTCCATTATGTGACATGTATCCATCAGACTCAAGTCTGGTGTGTGTCACAGTGCGATGTATTACTTTATTATTGTATTATTGACAGTGATATTTTCTGGATATCATGAAAAATGTTGTTGTTGATGCGCTGATCATATATGCCAGCTGCCATATATGATCATGTTTACATCATAGCATCATGTTTGTATTGGTAACTATCTCATAAGCCCATTACAACAACAACAGAGTATTGTATTATAGGCCTTTGGCGACAAAAAAAAAAATGCGTACAACTATTTTAAATCACATTATGGAGAAATGCAAAAAGCATTAATTAAAAGCACGGCTGAAAGGGAAACTCGAATGCGGGGCTGCAGCGGGACACACTGAACAACACAACGCTTTTTATGCCTCTCAGCTGTGATGACTCACCCCACCACCACACACACACACACACATATACACACACACACACACACACACACACACGGCCCCCTCTCACTCTGTGCGACTGAGAAAAACCTCACACCTCATCTTCCTCCAACGCTCCCCCTTTTCCATTCCTCGTCTAAATCTATTTGGCTTCTCTGCGAGATACAGACTGCGGCCCATCTATCCGCCATAAAGTCACTTTATACCCTCAACCGTTGGACTGCTACTCATTAGGCTTCATGTCCACATAAAACTGCTATATATATATATATATATATATATATATATATATATATATATATATATATATATATATATATATATATATATATATATATATATATATATACACATATATACAATAGTTAGTTCCGACCGAGTCATCTGATTGGACGAGAGGCGTCCCATGAGTGCTGATATTCAGTATTAACAGCACTGGGACTTTTAACTGTACTGGCCATCATGTTATTGTGTTGCTTGGCAACGCGTAACTATTGGTGTTGGCGGAGCCGAATAAAACGATTACAAAAAAAACAAACTAATCATAATCTGTTGGCGCTTGCGGAACCGATGTATGAAAGCAATATCACTCCCGAGGTTGTGTTATACTGGATATCAGCACGGCTGTGATTCGGATGTGCTGATATCACAGAATAACAGCACTCCCTCTCGTGTGATATCGCTTAAATATATACTTTTTATTTTTTTATATTACATTTTGGGAGCATAGGAGCATTGTACTGTTTGTTATTGTGTTGGTAGTCATGTTTTTTTGGTCATTGTTTAGTAATTAATCAAAGCAAAGTTTTCATTATCCTAGGTTACGGTATATTTACGTTGATTTAGGATTTTACAGGACTAC